>JAINUW010000089.1:0-241024 GCA_020205615.1 Panax quinquefolius | reverse complement strand
AGATGATATTTATATATAGCCATCTTGGATGTAACCTTGTCCTTGGATTTAGGCACTAAATATTATTCCTAGTGCCTATATACTGGGACTTGCATTATCAATTCATAGAGCATAGTGTTATAATAATATTGTACATTCCTGAGCAGACGAAAAGTTTTTTGTATTTTCAGAGCATAACATCTATATGTGAAAAGCTTTTGGATAATTAGTACATTATTTCCACAATGCTGTTAGTGTACCCATATGTGAATTGCACTCACATAAACAAATAAAAATGTCTGGATAAAACCTAAAAGAAAAGGAATGCTTTGCAAGAGTTTGAAGTTATAGGACTGTTTAAGTAAGCTTGTGCAATTCTTTTGCTTGTTGAAAAGCATCAGGGCAGGATAGTTTTCTCTATGTACTTATCTTCTTTTTTTTCCATAATTTATTTGAGTGAGAAGGGCATATTTCATTATATACAGAAATTTAGGCACATAATGAGGGAATTGCAAGGGGCTATAATTGTTGGTTCCACTTTCCAAAGCATATTGGGTTTCAGCGGTTTGATGTCGCTTTTTCTAAGGTATTCTTTCTCTCTCTCTGTATCCTCTTCCTGCCACCCCAACAAAAAAAGGAAAAAAGAAGAGAGAGAAAAAAAAGTCATATCTAAACTAAGTTCAAGCTTTCCCATCTTAGGATGGACAGTTGACCTAAATGACATACTCAAACTTATTTGTGTGAAATCATGCTACAGGTTGATAAACCCTGTTGTGGTTGCACCTACTGTTGCCGCAGTGAGCTTGGCCTTTTTTAGCTATGGTTTTGCCCAAGCTGGTAGTTGTGTGGAGATTAGCCTTCCCCAAATACTATTGGTTCTTATTTTCTCCTTGGTAAGCAACTTTAAGAGCAGACTTCTCTAAAACTTAGGTTGTTAGTAGGCATAAGAATAAGATAATCATATTTCTAATGTGCATCTAGCTTTTCATAGTTCAGCTATCTGAAGATATAATATTTGTTTGCACCCTGTGGAAAGAAAATGAAGATTTTTTTTTTAGTTTGAAGGCTTAATTTATGTGGATATTTACAAGTTCAAGATATTCACGTTAGTTTTTTGCATATTTTTCTAGCACCTTCGAGGAGTATCTGTTTATGGACAACGATTATTTCAAATTTATGCGGTATGTATTTATATCATATACTTATTGTTGTTATTTATATTCCTGTTTTTTATAGCTGATCCCCATTCCATTCCTTCTTCATGGCTAACAATGTCAACCCTCCATCTCAGTCAAACCTATTCTACACTCTCCTTTCCTTGACAATATGATAAATAGGAGTTTCCAATTCTGTAGCAATGATGAATAAATGGAACTACAAGCCTTGTTAAGTAGAACAGTCCTTGATACCCGTTGTTAATACTGCCCTCAAACCCAAAAAGTAGGAACAATTTTGATTGTATGAAGTCAATTTGAGACATTTTTAAATTCAATTTTGACGTGATTCAGAAAATATAAATCTTGTAATTAGTAATACTTTTATAGATAAAATTTATAATTGTATTGACTAAAGATTATATTGATTCATATCAATTTTGAATTTAAAAATATCTCAAATTGACTTCAAAAGGTCATACTTGATCTTGTATTTTGCAATGGAGGGAGAGGGAGTGTATCTTAAAAGTCATCCCCCCATCCCCAACATCTAAATCCCATATATCATAGAAAGCAAAATATAAGTAACCCAAAAAAGGAAAATGACATCAACAGACTTTAGTTTCTTTAGTTGTTGCTTTGAGTTACTAATTATCTTTAAATAGATTTCTCCCTTCCCTGGTGGTTCAGTCAATAAATATTATCTAATTACTTTTGGGTATATCATCATTCATTGCAGGTTCCTCTGAGTGTTATTATTACATGGGCATATGCATTCTTTCTGACAGCTGGAGGGGCATACAATTACAAAGGCTGTAGCTCTGATATACCAAGCTCCAATATCTTGATTGATGCTTGCAGAAAGCATGCATATACCATGAAGCATTGCAGGACAGATGTTTCTGATGCATGGAGAACAGCTGCATGGATCAGGATTCCCTACCCTTTGCAATGGGGTATTCCGATATTCCATCTAAGGACTTCAATCATCATGATCATCGTGTCACTGGTTGCGTCAGTGGACTCGGTTTGTACCCTTTAAGTCAAATGCATCACTGCAAGTCTTGTTTTGAAGAATATAGCTCCTGTCTAATCTGATGCAAATTTTGTACATTATCAGGTTGGAACATATCACTCTTCATCCCTGCTAATTAATTCAAGGCCTCCTACCCCTGGTATTGTCAGCAGAGGAATTGGCTTGGAAGGTTTTTGTAGTGTACTAGCTGGACTTTGGGGTTCAGGGACTGGGTCAACAACTTTGACAGAGAATGTACACACTATTAACATTACTAAGGTAGCAAATCGAAGGGCTTTGGAACTTGGGGCGGCTTTCTTGATCCTCTTCTCGTTTGTAGGTATGGAATTTTTGACTTCTCCGACACATACTTAGGACAGTGACCGAGATGCTTCACAAATGCAGGTATTTATGTTATGTTTGTCTGTAGAAAATGTTGAAGCATAAGCTCTACAAGAGGAATTGTTGCTAAGTTCAGCCTGGTTACACTGTGTTTGATTGGATATTGAACGTGCAGATTTAAAGCTGCAGAAACAACTACATAAACTATTTATGCTATAATTAATCTTTAACCTATATTTTATCGAAGATGTGAATTGATAAAGTTGGATGCATATTACTCCGTCGTCGTGTGAAAAAAAGTTACTTCCCTGAAAAAGAAGTGTTAAGATAAATGGCCTAAATTCTTTTGTTTTTTTGGGTAGGTATGCTTGCCCCCAGCTATGGAGATAGAAAGAGGTTATTCCTTGAGACCTCTGCCATTCTCCTACTCCCTGGGGTTTAAATGGCCTATATTCTTTCCCAAAGAGATCTATGAAATCCATCGATTAGAAAGCCAATGCTTTGTAGAATTTGTCAGGAAGGGTGTATATAGAAGAAATCAGTCAATATATTTTTTTTCTTGAACATTTTGCCATCGACCATGATATGTAAAATGCGACAATGGAGTGTTAGATTGGTATGATACTTATCGGGCTGACTGGAAGCATTTTTATCTTGCCATTTTCTGTATGCTTAGTTCTCTCTCTTTCTTTCTCTCCGCGTATCTATTGGTAATGCATTGGTAAACCTAACTGGATGAAAGTTAATAACTTACCAGTTGACATGTATTTAACAGGGAAAGTAGGTGCCATTCTTGCTTCTATACCACTGGCATTGGCAGCAGCTATACTGTGCTTCATGTGGGCTCTGACTGTGGCCTTAGGACTATCGACATTACAATATACTCAAACATCAAGTTTCAGAAACACCATGATAGTTGGTGTATCTCTGTTCCTTGGTTTCTCCGTCCCAGCATATTTTCAACAGCATCAACCAGAATTAATCTTGATTCTGCCTAGTTACATTCTTCCTTATTCAGCAGCATCAGATGGACCAGCCCACATTGCTAGTAAACAAGTAAGTCATTGTCATTTGTTTTTCTTTGTTAAAAATTCTCAACATCACTAATTTTCTTTTCAGACACTATAATATGAAATTATTTCATTCTGGAAATTGTATAATTTTTCGTTTACAAATGAACTTGTTGAGAGAGAGAGAGAGGGAGAGAGGGAGTTCATTTTGTTTCCACCCAGAACAATCACCAAGTTACAAGCATTCTTTCAAATGGTTGAAATGTAAAACAATTAAGAAGAACAAAGGAGGTGAAGCCGTGAAGAAAATTGATGACCTTAGGCATTTTTCTTATTAAATTATCTCGTCCTTAATTAATTTGATCCTTTTCAAATTGTACTCCAAAATTTTTTCATCTACTACATGGTTTATCAGTTGCCTTGAAATCGAAGTGGGAGTCTGTTAAGAAAGTGATATCACATAACTGATTGTCAAAAAGTGGTACCTAAATTTTTTTCGTAAATTTATTAGCATGCTATTGTCTTCATATGTAAAGTATTGCCAACATAAGAATGCACAGCCATGCAATTTGTACATTGCATTTATGAGCTCTTCATTATTTAAATCTGTGTTTTACAGTTTCTCGTGCTTCTTTATTCTTTCCTTGTAATAATGACGACCAGACCTCTTGTTTTGTCTATCAGCTTGACTTTGCGATAAATGCACTTCTATCGTTGAACATGGTGGTGACACTCTTGGTGGCATTTGTACTAGACAACACTGTACCAGGTAGCCGGGAAGAACGAGGGGTATATATATGGTCAAGTGCTGAAGAGACAACCACAGATCCATCTTCTCTTTCAGATTATTCCTTGCCAAGTAAAGTTGCACACTGTTTTTGTTGGGCAAAATGTTTGGGAGCATGAGTCTGTGCACTGCAGATAGATAGCCTGTGAAGGAGTTGCTGGTTTTCAAGGCCACTATCTAAGATTGTGGCCAAGTGTAGGTTGAAAGCAGCACAGCTCAAATAGGTGATAGATAAGTATACATTTCGTTCTTATCTTACACAAAATTTAGATTTTCTTACATTGCTGGGTATTTATTTAGCTACGTAGTTTGTTTGAATTTTGCAAGTGAGAAAAATATATAAATTATCCAATATTTATAAATAGTCATTCAATTTTTACAGAAAAAGATTTACTGCCATCTCCCTATCATGTTTTCTGCACTTTTTCCTTAATGATACTATATTGATAAGTAAGATATTGAAAAAGATGAAGCATAAGGTCCATTTTGTGATGTATAGAAATATATTTAGTAGATTACATTTATGAAGTAGGAGCTAAGCTTTTAGTATGCCAATCCTGGATTAGGGAACGTAGGGTGTGATTAGGAGTAAGGTGCTTGTGCTTAAGATTTAAATTTGTCATTGGGGACGTGTTGTGCCCTGTCCCTAACCATTCTTCTATGGCTTGTAGCTCATATGAAAACCCATCTGCTGCCAAATGTGGGTCCTTCATTATATCCTGCAAATATATGGATAATATAACTGTTTAAATTTACAGTTGGAATTTTTGAAAATGAGACTTTCATTTTAGGATGGAGGGAGTTTGCACAAACTAGAAACAAGATAGGCTGTGCACCTGGAATATGGGGCAGAGGAACACACTTGGTACATTTCTTGAGTTTTCTGTATTAGCGCCACCTTCAACTGCCACAGTACATTCTCCGTTTGCCACTAGATCATCTGCCATTTTCCTCAATTCGTCGAGCTCTCTCATTATTATCCCCACCCTCAAATTTGTATCTACCCCTTCATTGGTGGACAAACTCTGTATTGCTATCCTAGCAAGCTCCATTGCTAAATCCAAAGGCCATTCTCCCGCCATCTCATCCAAGACACCAACCAGAGACACACGGTCCATCACTATTGCCTGTAGTACCAGTCCATCCCAGTTTCTTCCAGTTAAAAGCTGTAGTACCAGATTTCCAAAAGCCCGAATATCTGACTTAATATCAGCCTCATCATAACACCAACCAAGCCTATAACCATGAATTTTAGCAACGTTGTTGCAATCGAGTAGGGTTTTGGATGGGTTCAAGTTGCCGTGAATTATGGGCCTGGGTCGGGCCTGGTGAAGAAAGCCCAGGCCCGCACAGACTTCGGCTGCTACACGAATTCGAGCATGCCAATTGAGACCCTGGTTTCTTTTCCTAGAGCTTCTGGAGGAGAATAGTGTGTCCCTTAAGCAGCCATTGTGCATATATTCGAACACGATGCATTGTAGCTCGGAGCAGAATCCGAGCACTGCGACTATATTAGGATGCTGGACTTGGCAGAGTAACTTCACCTACATTATAAAGGTCAATCTATCAGTCACTAGATTTAATAACTTGAGAAAACGGGAGGCAACCGACAGGTGACTATTTATCTTGTCAGCAGTCAGGTACCTCCTGCGAAGCCTAATTACTTGACTAACAAGTTACATCCGTCCCAAAATGAGAGTCCAACCGGGCCTAATTATCATAATATACCTTAGTTTGGAAAGCTTCTTCATCCATCCATAACTGAACCATACATTTGACTGCAACCGTGGTAGCTTTCATGCGACCTCTATACACATTTTTCCTATCACATGCAGATTTCAGTCTCAAGCGTTCAGAGAAATCATCAGTAGCCACTCTGATTTCTTCAGGAGTAAATTCCTTGTAGTTAAAGCTCAACTCTCTCAACCTGCTTGCATTAGCCTTTCCTATAGCATCTTTTTCTCTACAAAACTCAACTCTACCCAGAATAATATCTCTTTGCCTTCTGAGAACCTCAATCTCTCGAACCACATCTGCCCTTTTGCCCACTGAATTCTCTAGTATGATCTCAACGCGTGATTTTGACAAAGAGGATGACCTTAGTTTGTTTGAGAGCTCTAGTTGGAGTTCTTTAACTGAATTGAGCTTATTCTTCCTTTCTTCAACTTCACTTCTGATCTCATGAAGTTCCTCTTTGGCATTTTCTAAATCTTTGGT
This sequence comes from Panax quinquefolius, assembly GCA_020205615.1. Lineage (NCBI taxonomy): Eukaryota > Viridiplantae > Streptophyta > Magnoliopsida > Apiales > Araliaceae > Panax > Panax quinquefolius. Next base: position 234,520 of record JAINUW010000089.1, on the reverse strand, counting down.
TTGTTCAAGTCTCTTTGCCATTTTTGTATTTACACGAGCTTCCAGTTCTTCAGCCTGAGGAGTGAAAACAAGTATTGTTATGGATAATAGGAATGCTAAAGCATGACCAAATTATACAACTAACAGTTATAGACATTTCATTACCTGACGCGTACATACAGAAATAGCCCATTCGGCTTTTGCTTGCCTTAGAACATTGGTCTTGGCTTCTCTTCTTTGCAACTGGATAGCATCCTGCGCTTTGCCTATTCTCATTTTCAGTAATTCAATCTTTTCTGCAGCAGTCTGATATTTGTGCCACAAAAATTGTTTCTTAAGCACATCTTTACCAAATATGCATATAATTTATTTCCAAAACTAAAATTTTAATACTACAATATTTTGTGCTCTTTGCTAATACTATATTTTGCCACAAATGAGATGCTTTTATGGATGGGGGTCGGAGGGAGTATGAAATTACCATATTTTGTGCCATATCTTGCTCTTTGAGGCTATTATATAAGATGTCATTTGCCTCCTCACCATCTTCTTCATCTGCATTTGCATTTGAGGATAGCAATTGATTGAAATAAGTTTCAATCTCTTCCACATACTTCTCCCACTGGTTAGGCGAATCGTTGCTTGTGGATGAAGAAGGAGAGCACGGGGGACTTTTTTCAGCAGCAGAATTGTCCTGAAACATTTTTCCTAGCCACCCTTTGAAACTATTCTTTCTGCTAACCTTAGGTACCATATTTCCTTGATCATCTTCTATAAATCCTTCATTATTTTCCTCTCTCATGAAAACCAATTTCCCTCCGCATATTACAAACAACTCACAAAAATCAGGTTTGTTCCTGTGAATGTAAAATTGTCCACTGTTTGCATTCCTAGATTTCCTGAACAACAAATGCAGATATAGTGTTACTGAAAGTTGTTTTAATTCTGAAAAATAGTAGTTGAAAAGGAGGAAGGGCTATTTGTAAATTTGTATACCATGTTGAGGACTTGATCATGAATGTAATTCCCATGACTAATTTGGTTATTCGAATAGACGATATTAATTCTACAATGATCTTATGGAGGGGTTCATCATACTTGTCAATGTTAAGAACCTCAACTTTCACCTGTGATGATCAAATAAGAAAAATTTCGACAAGTTAAATAATACAATACTCAATCTGCATATATTTATGTCCTTTTCTATCAGTGTATATAAAACACTGCTGCTGCTGCTGCTGGCTTGAGCAAAGTTAGGTACAAACCTTGCCACAAAAGGCTATGTATTTGGTTAATGTTTTGTCAATCTTGAGTTGCTCAGATTTCCTTGGATTTTTTTCGACTTTCTCATCATTGACACAACTTTTGGGTGGTTTTCCAACTGCAATTGCAATACAAAATAGTTAATGAAATCCAACCAAACAAGAAGAGAAAATTAAGGAATTGAAAGATGAGAACAAACACAAGTATTTACATGGTGAGTAAACTTTCCCCATGTTATTGTTATTATTATTATTATTATTAACTGCATAGAGAATAAGTATGGAGAGTGAATTCCACTTTTTTAGTACCCACTCCAATGTCCCAATACCATCTTCAACATCATTGCCAATGGCTACACACACCTTCTCTTCTTCACCTTCCATTCTTTCTCTCTATAGACCCAGAGACGAGGAAGAAATTGAATTAGAGGGAGAGGAAATGGAGTGGTTAGAGTTGAATTTTAATCAAAATGCTCCTTTACAATAATATACAACATTTAGAAAGTAATTACAAAAATAAAACATACACTACATAATTACAAAAATAAAACATAAGCAATATATAACGCTTAAAATCACGTGTCATTATCCGATCCAGTTATCGAATTTCATATTTGAAATTAATATAGTCCCTAAAATCATGCAACTTTGAAATCGGACAACGGATCAGCGACGGAGAAGACAAAATCTGAAGCGCAAAGCCTCACATCATATGACTAAACTCGTAATCTCTAAGATCAACGAGCGCATCTAAGATCAACGACGCGGAGAAAGGCGAAGCCAAATCTCTGCGGATCAGCGACGGAGAAAGGCGAAAGCGGGTTGTCGTGACGCATCTCTAAGATCGAAAATAGCATACAAAATCAACAACGCCTTGAGATCGAAAACCAAATCTGCGGTGATTGTTGAATACAAGATCAACATCAATTTCGATCAAAAATCTTTGAGGTATGTGAGTTTAAAATTTATAATCATATAGTTACCTATTATTACTCTGAATTACTATATTGGTTACCTTTCTTAAGTTTTTTGCACTTAAAATGGTCACACGGTAAGAATAATGAATGTTTTGATTGCAATATGAATGTTTTGATTGCAATTGCATGTAAAAATGCACTTGAGTTCTTGCTAACATTACATTGGTTCTTGTCTAACTATATACATGTTGTTTTGTTTAATCTTTGGATTGGTTAATGCATAATGGTACTAACTAATGTTGCATTGGTTCTTTGACTAATAATGATTTGATTCTTTGTGTCCATTACATTGGTTCTTGACTAATAATGAATTGGATATTGTATACCATTGCTTTGATTCTTGACTAATAATGACTTTATTCTTGTGTAACATTATAATGAATTCTTGATTATTACTTGATTCTTGACTAATCTTGACTTGAGTTCTTGCTTAACATTACATTGGTTCTTGTTAACATTACATTGGTTCTTTATTTGACTATATACATATTCTTTGTTTAATCTTTGGATTGGTTAATGCGTAATGGTACTAACTAATGTTGCATTGGTTCTTGACTAATAATGATTTGGTTCTTGTGTACCATTACATTGATTATTGACTAATAATGATTTGGTTCTTTGTGTACCATTGCATTGATTCTTGACTAATTATGACTTTGTTAATGTGTAACATTATAATGGTTACTTAATGAAGACTTGATTTCTTGACTAATCTTGACTTAATTCTTTGCTTAACATTACATTGCTTAATGTCGACTATATACATATTCTTGACTAATCTTGATTTGGTTCTTGTGTACCTTTGCATTGTTCTTGACTAATAATGACTTTATTCTTTGTGTAACATTATAATGAATTCTTGATGAAGACTTGATTCTTGACTAATGATGACTTAGTTCTTTGTTTAACATTATATTGGTTCTGAGGCTAACATAGGTTATTGACTAATAATTAATTAGCTCACATGTGTACCATTGCATTGATTCTTGACTAATAATGACTTTATTCTTGTGTAACATTATAATGAGTTACTAATGAAGACTTGGTTATTGACTAATCTTTGACTTAATTCTTTGCTTAACATTACATTGGTTCTTTGTCGACTATGTATATATTCTTGACTAATAATGATTTGATTCTTGTGTTCCATTGCATTGAGTTCTTGACTAATAATTACTTTATTCTTGTGTAACATTATAATGAATTCTTGATGAAGACTTGATTCTTGACTAATCTTGACTTGAGTTCTTTGTTTAACATTATATTGGTTCTGGGATAACATTGATTTTATTACTTACCATTACTTATTACATTGACGAATGATGGAGATGATTCGGTTGTACTTTATTTCAACGACACGTGGGTGATAGTAACGATTACACCAAATTTGAAATTCTTGGCATATTAGTTCCATCAACAATTTAGTTCAAAGAAATGCTAACCAAAATATCACGATTACATTACTGCTGAACACAAAGCATTGACAACATTGTCGATCAAATTTGATTTAAACGACATTCCACCGTCGATTATATCGGATGAAGCGACCTTACAATTCTTTACGGAAATGAGTAGAAAATCGATGAACAAGGTAAATTCCATTGATTGTGGATATTGAACCTGAGAATGGGACGCCTGACGATCTTGCATAACTTGACAAATGTAGAAGAATCTACAATTCACGATGTAATGCCAATCGGATCAACCTGAGGAATTGACACTAGTTCCACTAGAGCAAGATCGATCATCATGCAATTTGGAGCCTTGATATCTTTGATCGACTTGCAATGGAAATTATTGAACAACAACGAGGCGAGACAACAACATGACAAATCATCGCGGTTGAAGAGCGATATGATGATGTAATATCGGATCCGAATGAGCGTGAAGTAAAATTACATCAAACCTACTGCGAGACAAAAAATCCTCTCTCCACAAGCTATGGAAATTTGCATTGATCGAGAAAAATAGAATGACACAAAAGTCCAGCGAACAAGTTATAGAGACTTTGTGCTTGGTGTGTGTGTATCACGATGAAAGTTGCAAATGGAAGATGAGAGCATCGAGTTTAAGAAAAACCGGTATGTTCAAGGTTAGAGAATTGAATGATATCCACACTTGTTGATTGATGTATTGTTGGGAGACCACAGAGAGGCAAATAGTGAGTTGGTCGTTGAATGCATAATCTGAAAAATAACAAATTTGAAGAAAATATACACCAACCGATATTGTGGAAGACATGATGTCGAATATATAATGTATACATCTCTTACCAAAAAGCATGGAGATCGAAGGAGAAAGCGTTGGAAAAGGTGAGAGGAAATCCACCGACTACTCACTCATCCCATCGTGGTTACACATCTTTGAAGAAAACAAATCCGGTAACACCTTAAAAACATTTATTGCTTTTATATCATTATCTGATAACCATATGATGTTCCACGATAACGAAGATATGATTACCACGATAGATTGTTTACCAATGTAAATTGTTTAGTTGATTAATATTGTATTGGTTACCTTCATACAACATCTTTGATTCTCTTGTATAATGCATTGGTTACCAAACATGTGGTTACCAAGCATTAGTCGATAATATTATTGATAACCAAAATAGCATTAGTCGATAACCAATTAAGCATTATCGATAAACAATAAACTATTACCACGATAACGATACACCTTTAGGCGAGTATCGTGTTTAGTTATTATTAGTATTAGACCATTTGTATGCGGTTATTATACATGTTTGGTTACCTTAATACGCATGTTTAGTTACTAAATATAATATACAATTTGTATACCATTAACCACATGAGCGATTTCTGGAATTACTAGTGATTTGGATACGATTATACTACTTGTAATTCTAATGATAGTCTTGATGTTTATATCGGGTTTAAAATCATGACCCTTGAGTTGAAACAAATGGTGCGTTTCAAGTATCTATTCTTTGCCATTGGAGCATCCATTCAAGCATGGCACCATTGTTTTCCAATCATTGTAATCGATGGCACATTCATACAATCAACTTACGGGGGGACATTCTTGATATGAAGCACACAAATCTGGCCGAAACATTATTAGATTGCTTTTTGATTGTTGACGATGAAAATGAATTGTCTTGGAAATGGTTTTTAAATAAATTTGAGAATTGCTTGTGGAGTTAGGGAAGGTCGATGTATTGTTTTTTGAGACGGACATGAAGCCATTATCTGAGGGCCGAATTGTGTGTTTAGGATATCATGCATGGTTCTGCACATATCATATCTTGAAAAATATAAAAAGCAGATTCAAAAAAAGGAGAAAGAAGTTAAGCGAACTTCTGGCGGGGTTTGTAGAGCTTACAACATTGAACAATTCAACAAACACATGGTTTGAACTTGATGCCATTGATCCTCGAATAAGGACATATCTGGAGGAAGAGGTCGAGTTGGATAGGTGCACCGGGCTCCGTGGGGGTATGGCGGTACTCAACAATGACTTCAAACACATAGAATCTATTAACAATGCAATCAAGTTTATCGAGGATCTTCCGATTCGACAATGATTGAATACCTCGTTATGCGGTTCGAAGATGGTATTTCACAAACAAACAATGACCGTATCAACATTATGACACTTTTTCCTGCAACAATTGAGAAAGTTGCAATCTAATATCTTTAAATCAAAGATACTTAAGGTAATTAATACTCGATTTAAATTATTGCATCCTAATTTGCATTTGCAATCTCTTGACTATTACTAACTTGGTTACTTACTAAATGCTTAACTTAGTTCTTGTCTGACATTAAATTGATTCTTGACTATTCTTTGAGTTAGTTCTTTGTGTAACCATATAATGGTTGTTGGCTATTCTTTGAGTTGGTTCTTGTGTAACATTATCTTGACTAACGATAACTTGGTTCTTGGATAAAATTATAATCTTTATTGGTTCTGAGTAATGCTAACTTACTTAATGTGCAACATTATATTGATTCTTGACTACTCTTGAATTGCTTCTTGTGTACTTATATCTTGGTTACTATATAATGCTTATTTGGTTCTTGTGTAACATTATATTGATTCTTGATCAATCTTGACTTAGTTACTATATAACATTATAATATTCTTGAGATTTATAATTGTTTCTTTTATATTGGTGGTTACTTATTGACTAATATTGTGTACTAGTTAATTGGTTCTTTGTATATTTGGGATGAAAGCTATTAATCGATTGTATACATTGGGTGTTGTTGTAGGTTGAGACATCAAACTTAGTGATTTTCACTTTATTTACGATGTCTCTAAGCGATATATTAATGGACATCGAACAAAAGACATGCACATCTTAGTAAATTTCGATACCATGAGATGCCTTGCCCTTGCACTTTCTTCTTTGTTATGAGCAGAAATTTGAAATTGTTATGATTTTTGCTCGAGAAATTACACTAAAAGCAACTTTGGTCGAGACATATTCGAACTTCCATCATGCCATTAGATGACAAAAGAAAAGCGGGATGTATCGGAAAAGTAAAAAAACATATATAAAACCACCCAACCTGAAGAAGGCGGCGGGAAGACCAAAAAGAGAGTACAAACACGGATCTGAAATCAAAATTCAAAACAAATCGGCGAGGTGCGAAAAAGGACACAACGAGAAAAACATACGATAATCCCCGGTTTTAAGACCACTAAAAAGTGCGATATAGTGCGATTAAATTAAGAGTGTATATACATGAATGTATTATTGTTTACTTTGAGTAACCATTAAGCGATTGGTTTGTAAAATTTTTGATTGTGTATAGTAAACAAAAAATTGTTATTCATTTATATATTGATTTACGATTTCAATGAAACATTAACAATAACTTGATAATCAAATAAATACATACTTGATAACCATAACGATTTTAATGGTAACCACATATTTACATACTTGATAACCATACTTGATTTACCGATTAATAACATAACGATAACCATACGATTTTTAACAAAATAATTACATAACAGAAACCATAACAATGTTTAATGATACCCAAATAATTACATACTTGATAACCATCACGGTAACCACCTAATTACATACTTGATAACAATACCATTTTATAATGGTAACCACAACATAAACAACACATATATCCAATGACATATAATTAAAAGGGTATTGAAGTTTATGAAACCCATGTATACTCACACATATCCATACTTAACATATGACGTATGTCACGATACTGATATTGTAACTCTCTGGTTACTATCAAATCATTATCTGGTTACCTATTTATACATGATTGGTTACCAATATATATTACAAAATTATAATTGGTTACCATTTTATACATAGCGATAACCATACTTGATAACCATGCCGATTTTAATGTAAACGAAATAATTACATAACATAAACCATAACAATGTTTAATGGTACCCAAATAATTACATAACAATAACCATCACATAACCACCTAATTTCATAACGCATAACAAAACCAGGTTTATAATGGTAACCACAACATAAACAACACATGTATATTCAACAACACAGTAATTAAAAGGGTATTGAGTTTATGAAACCCATGTATACATAACACATGTACACTTAATATATGATATATGTCACGATACTGATCTTGTAACTCTGGTTCTATCAAATCATTATCTGGTTACCCTTTATACATGATTGGTTACCAATTGTATATTTTCAAAAAATTCAACAAACCTGACTTAAAAAGAAACAAAACCCGAACCAACAAAAATATCTCTTTCATTAATGCTAATATAATCAAATATGTAATCTCATCTACATAAGATCCGATTGAACATCAAAAATCATAAACCATCACAAAATGTTGTGTATAACACCAAAACTTAAAAAAATACACAACAAAATTAATAAAGACAAAACAACAAAATCAAGACTAATCAAAATCTGGAACAAATCTTCACGGAAATTCTCTATCGATTATCATAGCCCTCAATTTGCTTGTTCTAGCATGCATAAATAGGTTTGTGCATAACTTTTTCGATACTTATGATGGGGAAAGGAATAGGAATCGATCGAACTTACGATGAATGACATGCTCGGCAAAACAAATTGTGAACATCCCACGATCAACATAACAACAAACAACATATAACAAAAATCAAAAATAAAATCAACTTATATGTAATAATTAAAAAATGTACACAATTTAACCCTTACCCCTCTACTTGTTAGAGGCAATCTCGATAAATTCCAACTCAATTATATCGTCTTACGTCCTTGTTGCGATCTGGTCCTTTCTTTGAAGTCGATGTCGGACCTATCCTTCCAAAAACCGGACTTGCTTGCGATGGTATGGGAAGAATGAAGATGTCTGGCTCCTGAACATCGGATATTTTAGTTTGCATGGATTTCCTTTTTGGTTGTAGAAATTGTAAGCAGTTAGACACCTACGATGCACATCAAAAGACAACAACAACCAATGGTCGGTGATGACATATGAATTGGGAACAACACATAGTCAGCGTTCCTCCGTGGTGTGTTGACATCCATAAACTTGACCCATATATGTATTCATTGACATCACCCTCCCAGACGAACAATTTTGTCACAATTTTTTTTGTATACTCCTCGAAAAGCGGTGATCTTCTTTGTGAAACCAACAATCCATGGTGGTCGTTACCCTTATAGGAACACTTTGAAATGTCTTGCCAATTCTGACGAAAATAATCTGAAAGCAATATTGATGTCTTGAGCCAAAAAAAAAAAATTAATAGGATATTAACGGTTGTTGGAAAATGCAAGTATGTGATTAATGTAACTAAATAATGTAAACATAACTACAAAAACATAATTTTAAAACAAATACTCACATCGTCGTCTAACCTTTGCTTGAGCGTCTTTAATTTATAGAACCACATCTTGATGATATTGCAATGGATCCAAATACAAAAAGAAGGCGTGATAATATCGTTCTTTCCGGAAATTTGTCCAGTCCTTGATATAAAAACATAATATTAGTATACACACTAACATTAACAATTCTCGTATTAATATATTCACACTACTACAAATCAAACTTGCGTTACATAATTAACATACTAATCAACCAACTTAATTTTAAGCGATTACCTGTTTAACAACAAATATTAAAATCATAACCATAATCAAATAGTAACTAATACATAACTAATAGGTAACCAAAACATAAACTAATATTAACGAAATATAAAGTAATAGTAACCATAACATTTATTTAATAGTAACCACACCATTTATTTAATATTAACATTTATTAAATATTTAATATTATCGTTAACCAAAAAACGACATTAGTCGGTAACCAATTAAGTATTATCGATAACCAATGTAATGTTACACATTAACAATACAACATTAATGATGTAATACATCATTAGATAGTAACAAAAAGCAACATACAAAAATCGATAAACTAATCAACAACTTAATTTTAAACATTAATCGGTAACGAAACCATAATCACATAGTAACCAAAACATAACTACTAGGTAACAAAACATAATCTAATAGTAACGAAATATAAAATAATAGTAACCATAACATTTATTTAATATTAATCATATATTTTACTTCTGATAATACAAACTTATTTGTTTCATAAAAAACTATAGCATTATTAACAACAAAAAAAACAAACCTTTTTACATTGTTTATTCCAATTTTGAACCATTCTTGAAACAATGCCTCTTCAAATTTTGAGGGCATCTCCATGCGTGATTTGGGGAATGCACTTAAGCGTCTGAAGTGTTTGACTAGCGGCACCCACTACTGATAGATGATGAACCGGTAGATCAAAAAAGGCTGCGTATATGGAGGCAAGTAAAATGGCACTCTTTGCGGGTTCACGTCAGGTCTACCAGCGGCTTTGTGGACACTCTTCTCTAACTCATCACACTTAGCTATGTCACATGTGGTGAGAACCATAAAATCAAGCATACACACCTTCTTTGCCTCACCTTTCTTCCCTTTTTAGGTTGACATAAAAAGGTAATATATCGATTAGTAACTTTGAATAAAATAAACTAATAACCAATGGTTGTCTGCACAACGACCCGACAAACTAAAATGAACATGTTATATTAGTAATCTGAATAACATAAACTAGTAACCAAATCATAATATAATAGTAGCAAAACACAATATTATGGTAACGAAACCACAATATCATAGTAACGATTCACTATATAATGGTAACGAAAACATAAATAACATTTAAATAAATGATGGCCCATAATTATAACACTAACCTTATCGACATCATACACAACAATCTCTTTCCCGATACATTTGCTTAATATGTCAAAAGGCGATATGTCATTATTATTGTCAATCTGCATGAAAATAAAGAACCATTTAATAATTAAAACAAAAGACATATATCACGTAACAAAACAAACAAATATATACAACCTTGACATCTTCTTCATCATCATTATTTTTTTTTCATCGGGTTCTTCACCATAATAACACGTTCAACTTCATTAGCAATCTCAATTACATTCACATCATTCTTCTCCACGAATATTGACACATCATCACCAACTTCATTAACTTGATTCAATTTCATTCCCACCCTTCTTCTCAACTTCATCCAACACATCATCACCATCATTATTCTTATTCACTTTTGAACCATGATCAACATCCTCATCAACATGGACCTCCTCCACCATGACATCAGCATTCTCATCAGCAACGTCATCAGCAGCATCACCATCACCTTCACCACCTTCATCACCTTCACCACCTTCACCGCCTTCATAACCTTCATCATCATCATCATCATCATCATCATCATCATCATCATCATCATCATCATCATCATCATCATCATCATTGTCAGAATCGTCATCATTAGAATCACCATCAAGCTTTTTGTCCCCCACGTCTTTGATAGCACGTAACTCATCTCTAATAATGGACCTAAGGTCCCTGCATAACTGGACATGTAAAAGCTGCATTTCATCTTTAATATCGATTCATGACTTTCCAAATTCTTTCTTGATTCGAAACTTCTTTCTTGATTCGGACACTTTCTTCTCCAATGGCTTAGATCGTACATCAATTGCCTCTTTCTGACGGATACATCAACACCAATGTTGTCGGCCTTCACTTTTTTGTCTACTTTCTTGTCACCATCCTTCCCATTAAAAAAGTGAAAACCCCCAAATCAATGCCGATCCTTCTCCTCGGTAGTAGGAATCAAACCGTTTATCCTCAATTTGAAAAATAATAAGTATACTTTAGTATATCATCTAACAAACAATGTACAATTACATTGAAATAAGCGAAAATAAGGAATCATAAAACATAATGGTAACCAAATACATATATACAGGTAACCAAATGTATAATAAGTAGTAACCAACTAAATGTATAAATGTAACCAAATGTGTATATGATTGGTAACCAACAACAATGTCATTAGTAACACAGAATGTAATCTAATCGATGCTTAGTATTTGAATATTCAAGTAACCAAAAACATTGTTATTATTAACATGCATATAAAATAATCAGTAACCAAACGTGTATATAAAGGTAACTAACTACTTTGTTGATAGTAAACTTCACATAATATTTTCATTTATCAAGTATATAACTAAAGGTAAAACAACATACCTGTCCGGAACAAAAAACTAATTCATTCAACTTGTCATTAGAAAGCGGCTTCATTAACTCCTTTCATCTGAATAAACGGACATCAAGCGGATGCTCGTCATTACATATACCCCGACTTTTGAATGTGAAATAGTTTTGAAACATAAAAACTTGGAATACATCGGAAGCCCATTCAACTTATGCAGTTTGGTGTAATGATCCATGTAAAAATTGTATGTTGAAACACCATTCTTTCCTTTCCTATAACGCCCTTCAAAGCATTAGACAAAGAGTACTTTGTCATCTCAAAAGCAACTTTCCCCAAGGAAAACTACTAACATCGCCGTAACACAAAAAATTAACCATTGCCCCATCAGCGTAATTTTTAGAAAATGTGCACATAATGAAATTAAAGACCAAAAATATCATAGACATCTTAATAGCCTCGTCATCATCATCAAAAAAAAGCGCCTTCCTATATATCCTACCTATCTTTTACGTGTCACAACTTCGTCACCAAAAACTTACCAATAAGCATATTCTCCATTACCTTTATATGGGTTATATCATCCTCACCTTTCCATCTCAACCCGGATATCATACAAAACTTCGAAATGAAACCAAGAACGACCCTTTTCTCTCCAGAACAAAAACCACATTTCACCGTCATCCCTCTGGTGAACCTCCCTCCTGAAGAGCGTGGTGAATAATGCAGGAATACATTTGGTGCTCACCAAACTCGAAAATTCCCAAAACATGTTGCCTTAAATTTATCCATTGACTATTATTCAATTTTTTTGCAATGATCTTTGGGGACTTCCATTATCGCACCAATATATCACTTTTTTGGTGAATTTTACATTCCATTCCTCGTAATAAAGATCCCATAACTGCAAGTAAACAAAATCGATTTACAAAGTTAACTTGACCAATCATATGATAGTAACCAAAATAACATAGACAAGTAACCAATATAGCTTTAGTCATTAAACAAAACATCGTTAATCAATAACCAATCCAACATTAGGCGATAACCAAGACGACATTACACAATATAATAGTTAGGCGACAACGATAAATCATTGAGGCGGTAACGAAGACGACATTATACGATGAAACGACATGTTGCGAAGGTAACGAATGTAAATTGGTTACTTATTAATCTTGTCTTGGTTACCTTCATCTAACATATTGAGTTCTTTATCTAATACGATGATTACCAACCATGTGCTTACCAATCATTAGTTAGAAATATTATGCGATAACCAAAACGGCATTAGTCGATAACCCATTCGACATTATCACGATAACTTGATACTGATGTTGCACGATGAACGATATAGCTTTAGACAATATATTGGTTGAGACGATAACAAAACATCATTAAACGATAACGAAGATATCATAAAGGCGATAACGAAGACATCATTAGAGCGGTAACAAAGACACACATGTCTGATAACCAAGACGACATTACCTGATATAATAGTTAGGCAACAACGATAAATAATTAGGCGATAACGAAGACGACATTATCGATGAAACAACATGTTGCGAAGGTAACGATGTAAATTGGTTACTTTTTAATCTTGTCTTGGTTACCTTCATCTAACATCTTTGATTCTTTATTTAATACATTGATTACCAACCATGTGTTTACCAATCATTAGTCAAAATATTATCGATAACCAAAAGCGGCATTAGTCGATAACCCATTCGGCATTATCTGATAACCAATACAATGTTGCCACGATGTAACTAATATACTTTAGACAATATATTGGTTGAAAAGATATCAAGAAATCATTAGACGATAACGAAGACATCATAAGACATTAACCAAGACATCATTAGGCGATAACAAGACACACATAATGTCTGATAACCAAGACATCATTAGATGATGTAACAAAACATCATAAGACATTAAACAAGACATCGTAAAGGCGATAACAAGACATCATTAGAGCGATAACATTAAAGGCGATAACAAGACATCATAAGAGCGATAACGAAGACATCATTAGGCGATAACAAGACACTCGTAAAGGCGGTACCCAAGTCGGTTTGGTTACCTTCATGCAACATGGTGGTTATTGTCTAATGCATTGATTTACCAATCATGTGGTTACCAAGCATTAATCATTAATATTATGTAGTAACCAATTAAGCATTATCTGATAACCAATTAAGCATTATCGATAAACAATAACAATATTTAAAAATAACACACCTTTAAAATTCGTTGAGTTGGAATTATCTTACGGATAAGCACTTGAGCTTCATTCTTGTGAGGACATCAAAATCGAGAATCTAATTGCACTTGAATGTTTGATATCACTATGTATCACCAAACTGCTCTCATTCTTACTCGATTTATTACCTACATCCTTCCCCTTTCCCTTCCCCTTGCTCTCCACAACAAACTTCTTCAAGTTCTTAACAGAATCACCCTCCACGATCCTTTTCCTCTTTATCCTTCTTCCTTGTATCATTCCTTGTATCAACCATTCTATATCTGAAACATAAAAACAACCTGAGCAAACAATGAATACTCCATTACATTAGTAAACTACTTTAATATATAATACATTAAACTATTAAGAAAATACTCACTTGAAGCGATAATAAACACGAGTCGATCAATGGAGAAGAAAACCATCTTTACAGCGAGCAACAAGGGTTAAATCACTAAGCGAACCAGAGTTAACAACAATGATAACAACGACAATGACAAACAACTAACAAATATGGCGAATAACTAACGAAGGCGATAACAAGATCACGAGCGAGCGAGATGAGATGAAGAACGAGCAGTTAAATCACCGAAATAATCGATAGAGATGAAGAAACGAACAAACGAGGAGAGAGAAACAGGGTTTCGTGGCGCCCCCAAAATTAGGTATCGTCACCCATCTTGTCGTACGCCACTTACATGGTATATAAATTCAAATACAAACTTAATTATACATACGTAGTGTAACATACAACAATACATAAACCGAGAGTTCTAATAGGAATATTGTCATTTAGACAATATCCATACTCAAGAGTCCTCATTACATTTATTGTCACACCATGTAATGTAATAGTGAGGACTACTAATGCTATCTTCGGGACCATCACTCTTTTCTCCGACTCGTCCAACTATATTCTCATTTCACGAAGAGAAACGGTGAAAGAAAGGGTGAGCTCACTAGCCCAATGAAGAAATATTATAACTAAGATAATGCGAATAAATTATCAATAGTCTTCAACAATGTTAAACCGATAAAATATAATGACAATCGGTTTAAGCGCAGCTTAATACGAATCCATTAAAAGAGTCAAGTAGAAAATAAAGTCTACTATCTTTTAGGTTTTAAAAGGTTTTCATCAATTTTATCACTAAGACTCAATTTAATGAATAAACCACAATATCTAATCATCCCCCCACGATCCAAGGATTTTCATCAAATTATCAATGGTCACTACTATACCGAATCACCCCGGTCATAATCATACCAAAAACTATCCATCACAACATTACAGCCACCGAGGACTTTTATCACATCATTTATAACAAGCCATGATTATACCGAATGATCCTCGATCATAATCATACTAAGTTCATCTATGCACGTCGCCAAAGATAACATAATATAACATGAGGATGATGACAATGACATAATAATTCAATAAAACAAGTTCACGAATTAATTTATTCGTGAATTATTAACGTCCAATTGTCAACATGATCTTTATTTTGTAAGTAAAATTCAAGAATGATCGTGAATATATTTCCATGAAAGATCTTCGGATGAAACGCAAATATCAAGGATATTCTACTAATTTCATGGAGTATAGAAATCAAAGTTTTAACCAACCGGGTATAATAAAGAATGGAATAACAAAGAAATCACCATGCATGCGATAGTATCATGAGGCAAAGTTATTCAAATGAGAATAATAATAAAGAAGCGGAACCGAGTCCTGTAAAACACACGACATGGATGTTCCAATGAATAATAATAAAGACGGAACCGGTCCTGTAAAATACATGTACGGATGTTCCAATGTAATAATAAAAAAGATTTTAACCAGTCCTGTAAAACACACGACATGGATATTCAGCGAATAAATAAGAATGGAATAACATATAGGATATCACCAAGTATAGGGTATGTCACAGATACAAAGTTATTCCAATCGAATAATAAAGAATGGAATAACGAAGTTCTCTTCGTGAATAAGAAAGAATAACACCTTTACAGTGTGAACAAATAATATCCCTTACCTTAGAAGAAATTTGAATATTGGAAAAGTGAAGTAGCAAATACTTTTCTTCTTTCTCTCTATAGTTTCTCTCTCAGAGTTTCAAGGTGAATTCGTAAGAAATAATGAAGGAATGAGATTTTCTATTTATAAAAAAGCTGAGGGTGGCTCTTGGTCTTAACGAAGGGTCAAAATGACTCTTGGTAATATTGAAGAGACAACTACTATTTTCATGAAGGGTAATTAACCCTTGGAAATCAAGAAGCGCGCTTAACTCTTGGTAATATCAAGGACAACTACTATTTGCGAAGGGGTAAATTACTATCGACGAAGGTAATTACTATTGACGAAGGTAATTACTATTGAAGAAGGTAATTACTATTGAAGAAGGTAATTACTATTGACGAAGGTAAATACTATTGACGAAGGTAATTACTATTCACAAAGGTAATTACTATTTAGAAAGGTAATTACTATTGACGAAGGTAAATACTATTGACGAAGGTAATTACTATTCACAAAGGTAATTACTATTCACAAAGGTAATTACTATCGACGAAGAGACTCTTAGATGATGACATATGGGCCCCCATAAAATAATCAAACTTACCACAAACGTCTCTCATAATGGACTCTTTATATACATCAAGGATTGAATAAATATTACCACAAATCATTTTATTTTAATCAACACATATTTAATCTTTCAACAATTATTAATCATTTATAACTTGTTATTTCAATTAATAATTTAATACTATAACATATTATATCGATGATATCTTGTGACAATAATTTAATCAATAATATAAGAGATATGATGCAAAGAATTCATCAGTAGCAATAATTGAGCATAAATGAAAGTGACTTCTCGTAAAAGCATCAATAATCAATATCGTGTCTACTATACAACTACGCCAGATTCGCATTTCTTTTACTACTGGGTAGTTCAATGGTTTTATGAATAACACCTCTGCAGTTATTTTTTATAGAAAAATAATTTTGTCGCTTTCTAACTACGACAATACTTCCGTTAGGGTCCACCAATGATTGATTAGTCGTCACGAATATTTCCCACAAAAAGAATATTCCCGACCAAACGAATATTTTATAACAACTTGCTTACTTTGCAAAATTTATAAATATTACCCACAACTATAACATTATATCAAATTTATTCCATAATATTCAAAATAATATTTATAAAAAAATTCATTTTATTTATAAAAGTGAGGGTCTTACAACCTCCCTTCTTATGAAATTTAGCCCTCGAAATTAGAATTACGATACTGATATGATAAAGAGGTGAGGATACCTTGAATACCTTTATCGTTAAAAATATTAAATTCATCTTCTAATCCCATTGAAGATATTCATTAACAATTCATCTTTTCACTACAGGCCAAAGATATACAACTCAGTAAAACCAATAATGTCTTGAGACGAACTTAATAGTATCACGACCACGAATTATCCATGCACTACCTGGCCAAGGATATTCGTGTTTTCAATCTGGCCATGATTATACCAAATAATCCTTGGTCATAATCATACCAAGTCTATCAATGCACTACTACCATAGATGACTTTTACCACATCCATGAATTAATATTTCATTCTTTGAGACTCAAATTTCAATAATTAATCCATATCATCGAATCATCCTCAGACTACGTGCCAAGGATATTCATTAAAATCACGACCATGAATTATCCATGAACTACTGCCAAAGATAATCGTGTATTCATTAGTATCACGACCACAAATTATCCATGCACTACTACCAAAGATAATCGTGTATTCATTAATATCATCGCGACCACAAATTATCCATGCACTACGGGCAAAGATAATCGTGTTTTTCAATTACGGTTATGATTATACCGAACAATACCGGTCATAATCATACCAAGTCCATCTACGCACGTGAGCCATGTATTGACTTTCAACATAATATAAGCATGAGGATTATGTCAATGATATAAAGAATCGATCAAATGAGATAAAGGATAAATATTAAACATTTATAATATAATTTATCCAGATTCAAGAATATCCCCATGTTATCAATCACTTAATAATCTAATATCATTAATATTATAACAATATTTTAATCACTTCTTAAATTTATAAACAATTTATTTCAATTGTTTACGCTTTTACCATATAATGCATTTAATCATTCAAAATGCCATACTCATAAGATATCATCATCAATGATCAAATCTCTCATTAAAAAAATATGCATATACTCTATATAGGATTCTCTAGCCATAAAATCCTATTTTCAACTTTCATTACTTCACATAACATATTTAACTCATATGTTTGTAACTAAACTATTTTCATGAAAATACCAAATCAGTCCCAAAAATATTTCTTTTCTGGGATTTAGCATAATATAGTCCAAAGATGAAAATATATTTTTCTCGGAATTTTTAAAATTCCTTTACTATTTTTCAAAAATCAATTTCTAATTAATTCCTTAAGAAATTTGCTACCTCAAGTTTAACTCCAGAAATTCCCAAATCTTAGCAGCACTTTACACATGTTAATGTGAGCCTCTAGTTTAAATTTCATGGTCATCGGAGTTGTAGAACTCCGGTTATAGCATTTTTCGTCAGAAAATCCTAAATATTGAAATGGTCATAACTTGCTCATTTTAAGTCGAAATGAGCTCATTTTTGGACACGATGTTCTTTATACCATATACTTTTATGTCCCAAAAGGCCTGAATTTTTCTCATTAATTAAGTGGCCGAAACAGCCCTTACAAAAACGTGGCAGCAGCTTTTTTGACATTTTGAAGTTTTGACTCCTTTCTTAAAATCACCCACACGAAAATCTACAACACCTTTTTTCAGTGATTCCACTTGGATTAGTTAGGTAACTCATAGATCTAACTCTAGGACTTGACCACACTCAAAAATTCAAAATATAATAGGAGATTTGGTCAATTGAATTTCATATTACGCTTTTTACCAAAATCGTTTTTTAACTCCTTGTGATTTTTAAGAAACTTTCATGTTTTCACATACTAACCAACATAACTCATCATAACACTTACTAATACCACATATACCCATGATTTTCATTAGTCCAATGTTTTTATTATGACTTTCATCATAATCCTCGTAAATAGATCCGCTTAGTTGAAGAAATATTTGAGGTTTAAGAAATGGGTTTTTGTCTTTGGGTCAATACAAAATTCGATTTCACGCTCTAGGGTAGGCTAGGAAATCTTCAAGAATACGTCCAAGAAATTTATTAATGATAGAAATATCATTCAAAATCTGCTACTCTTATCCACGACTTGGATAAGACGTTACATTGATACCAACTGTGACTTCTATCCTTTAACCTAGATAAAGACCTCATAATGATACTTATCAACTTGTCATCGTCATTCACGACGTCTGTGAGACCCCAGATTTTATCAATAAAGATTTAAATTTAATCAAAATAATTTTTAATATTATGGTGTGAATTTGAGATAATATTATAGTTGTGGGTAGTATTTATAAATTTTGCAAAGTATGCAGTGGTTATATTATATTAGATTGGTGGGGAATATTCGGTTTAGCGAGAATATTAGTACAACGGCTCAATCATTGGTGGACCCCACAATGTAATTATTGTCGGATTGAAAAACGACAAAAATATTTTATTAAAATAACGGCGGAAGTTTTACTGGTTGATCTTCGTTGAACTACTTTCAGTAAAAAATCGATGTCACGTGTGGTTGCATAGTAGCTTTACGGTATTGATTATCGATGCTTATGTGAGAAGTCACTTAGTTTGATTCCATTATTATCGATTAATAATATGAATTATTATAATGATAATGACGTTTTGTTTTATTCAGATTATTAACGTAATAAAACGAAACATCTTTTCATATAAAATGAATACTTTATTAAAGTTATTCTATAAATAGAATATATTATATTTTATTATGCATAGTAGTGTTTTTAAATAGTGTTTTGCATAGTGTTGCGTAGTGTTTGCATAGTAAAAAATGTTTTTATATAAATAGAATATATGATATTTTATTTAAAAGATTTTGCTTTAAATATGGACCGTCAGATTAAAGTAAATCAATCTGACCGTTCATGGATTAATTACTATGCATTCTATTTTCCTATAAATAGAAGCTCATTCCTTCATTATTTTCTTACGAATTCACCGAAACTCTGAGAGAGAAATTATAGAGAGAAGCTATAGAGAAAAATCTATAGAGAAGAAAGAAGAAGTATTACTGTACTTCACTACTTTGATATCCGGTGTCTTTTTTCGTAAGGGATATTATTTGTTGTACTGTAGTGTGTTATTCTTTCTTATTCATGAAGAGAACTTCATTATTCCATTCATTATTATTACATTGGAATAACTTTGTAAAAGTGGCATACCCTATACATAACTTTTGTATACGTGGCATACCTATACTTGGTGAAATCCTTATATTATTCCATTCTTATTATTACATTGGAATAACTTTTGTATCACGATTTCCCCTATACTTGGTGATCTTCTTCATTATTCCAACATCTTTATTATTACATTTTTATATCACATCCGCATGTGTTTTATTCATTGGAACATCCGGTTCCATTGTTTATTATTATTCCGCATTTATTATTCTGTTGGAATATCCTATCATGTGTTTTACAGGACTGGTTCCATCTTTATTATTTATTGAACATTGGATCATCCTTGGTGTGAATTTCACCGACTTTGTTATTATTATTATTACATTGGAATAACTTTTGTCTGCATGCAATCTGCATGCATGGTGATTTCTTTTGTTATTCCATTCTTTATTATACCCAAATGTTAAAACTTTGACTTCTATACTCCATAAAATTAGTAGAATATCCTTGATATTTGCGTTTCATCCAATATCTTTTCATGGAAATATTCTTACGATCATTCTTGAATTTTACTCTACAAAACAAATATCTTGTTGACAATTTGGACGTTAATAAATCCTAGAAAATTAATTCTTGAACTTGTTTTATTGAATTCTTATATCATTGTCATCATCCTCATGTTTATATTATGTTGAAAGTTATCTTTGGCTTACGTTGCATAAATGAACTTAGTATGATTATGACCGAGATTCATTCGGTATAATCATGGCTTAATATAAATGATGTGACAAAAGTCCTGATGGCTGTAAATGCGATGATGGATAGTTTTTGGTATGATTATGACCGAGGGTGATTCGGTATAGTCATGACCATTGATAATTTGATGAAAATCCTTGGCCAAGTAGTACGGGGATGATTAGATATTGTGGTTTATTCATTAAACTGAGTCTTAGTGATAAAAATTGATGAAAACCTTTTAAAACCTAAAAGATAGTAGACTTTATTTTCTACTTGACTCTTTTAATGGATTGCATATTCCATTGCAGATTAAACCGGTTTGTCTATTGTATTTTATCGGTTTAACAACGTTGAAGGCTAATGATAATTTATTACGCATTATCTTAGTCATAATATTTCTTCTTGGGCTAGTTGAGCTCACCCTTTTCTTTCACCGCTCTCTCTTGAGAAATGAGAACATATTTGGGATGAGTCGGGGAGCGGAGTAATGGTCCGAGGGATAGCATTAGTAGTCCTCACTATTCAGCGAAATAGTGTGATAATAGTTGTAATGAGGACTCCTTTTGAGTTTGTATAATATCTAGTAGACAATATTTGTATTCAAACTCACGATTTATGTCGTATTATACCACGGCGAGTTATGTTAAGTAAGTTGTATTTGAATTTATGTACCATGTAAGTGGCGACCCAAAATGGGTGACGTATACCTAATTTTGGGGCGTCACAACAGGTATCGAGCTTAGGATATGATCCTGGCTAAGATCTGAGATAAGAACTAGGAGGGAGAGCGGGAATTCCTTCGCTAGTATGACCTACCTAAGTTTATTTGTTATTTAAATTGGTCGGTCAGTATAGGGATAATATGTGATATGTTAATTAACCCTTGTTTTGTGACAAGGTGTTTGAGAATGACATCCTAAAAATGCTTTGAGATAAGCAATGAAGCACATGAGAGTGTTGATTCAAATTTCAAACAAAAGGTAACGACCAACAACACGATAATAATCATCTTCGGTGGCAATCGGCTATCGAACAATGATAACCATTGTGGGGAAATTATCATGCTAAGAATGGTAACCACTTGGTGGTAATCATGACAAAGATAATAGAAGTGAAAATTTGCAAGAAGAGAAGGTCATTTAGCTCAATTTTGTTGTGCACCAAAAAGTCAAGTCTAGGCTGGGACGGTGACACCAAAGGTGGATATGGACAAAACAAAGTCGTTGGTTTTAGGAAGTGCATTTTTCATGACTTCTCAAAAGCGAGTAAACCTAACGAAGTTAGCACAGTTAGTTAATTATAAATTGTGAAGTCTAAACCTTATAAGATACGGTTCTACCCATTATTTTATCTCTCTTTGCTTTATGTTCAACGTTTAAATTTGACTCGGGAGAAGTTAGACTTTGACTTATTGGTTGAAACTTCCGTTAGTAGGAGCCTTCGTTCAAGCACTATTTTTGAAATCTTGTTTGATTCAAATAAACACTTTCACGTTACACGTCGATCTTATTTTTTGAAAATACTTGCCTTTGATGTGATTTTAGGAATCAATTGGTTAACTACTCATCATGCTTTTCGTAAGGTTGTTAGCTTTTATATTCATAACCAACCTCATTATACTGAATTCAAAGTAACCAAACCCTAAAGTTAATCATTTGTTATATCGAGCCATAAGTAAAGAGCCCCGATCCTTTCGTTGTTAACTTCCTTGTGTGGAATGCACCGAAGCCGGACTTTACATAGGCGACGTAAATGATGAAGATGGCAAGTTGATAGGTATCATTGTGAGGTCTTATCCGAGTTAAGGGATAGAAGTCACAGTTGGTATTAATGTGACGTCTTATTCAAGTCTTGGACGAGATAATGATTTTGAATGATATTTCTATCATTAATAAATTTCTTGACGTATTCTTGAAGATTTCCTAGCCTACTTAGAAGCGTGAAATTGAATTTTGTATTGACCCCAGACAAAAACCCATTTCTTAAACCCTCAAATATTTCTTCAACTAAAATGAGCATAGCTTTATATGGTTTATGATGAAAGTCATAATAAAAGCATTGGACTAATGAAAATCATGGGTATTCGTGGTATTAGTAAGTGTTATGATGAGTTATGTTGGTTAGTATGTGAAAACATGAAAGTTTCTTAGAAATCACAAAGAGTTGAAAATCAGATTTTGGTGAAAAACGTAACATGAAATTCAATTGTCCATATCTCCTATTATATTTTGAATTTTTGAATGTGGTTAAGTCCTAGAGTTATATCTATGAGTTACCTAACTAATCCAAGTGGAATTACTGGAAAAGGTGTTGTAGATTTTTGTGTGGACTGATTTTAGCAAAGGAGTGCAAAGCTGCAAAAACCGAAAAAAATGCTGTCATGATTTTAGAGGGCTGTTTCGGCCACTTAAATTATGAGAAAAATTCTGGCCTTTTGGGACATGAAGGTATATGGTATAAAGTACCTCCTGTCCAAAAATGAGCTCATTTTGACTTAAAATGAGCAAGTTATGACTATTTCATTATTTAGGTTTTTTCCGACGAAAAACGTTATAACCGGAGTTCTATAACTCCGATGACCATGAAATTTAAACTAGAAGCTCACGTTAACATGTGTAAGGTCCTGCCAAGATTTGGGAATTTTGGAGTTAAACTTGAGGTAGCTAATTTCTTAAGGAATTAATTAGAAATTGATTTTTGAAAAATAGTAAATGAATTTTAAAAATTCCGAGAAAATATATTTTCATTATGGGACTATATTATGCTAAATCCCAGAAAAGAAATATTTTTGGGACTGATTTGGTATTTTTCATGAAAATAGTTTAATTCTGAACATATGAGTTAAATATGTTATGTGAAGTAACAAAGTTGAAAATAGGATTTTATGGCTAGAGAATCCTATATAGAGTATATCATATTTTGTTTTGAGGATTTGATAATTGGTAATGATATCTTATGAGTATGGCATTTTGAATGATTAAATGCATTATATGGTAAAAGCGTAAACAATTGAGATAAATTGTTTATAAATTTAAGAAGTGATTAAAATATTGTTATAATATTAATGATATTAGATTATAAGATTATTAAGTGATTGATAACATGGGGATATTCTTGAATCTGGATAAATTATATTATAAATGTTTAATATTTATCCTTTATCTCATTTGATTGATTCTTTATATCATTATCCTCGTGCTTATATTATGTTGAAAGTCATCTCGTGGCTCAGAATGCATAGATGGACTTGGTATGATTATGACGAGGATTGTTTCGGGTATAATCATAACCGTAATTGAAAACACGATTATCTTTAGTAGTAGTGCATGGATAATTTGTGGTTGTGATACTAATGAATACACGATTATCTTTGGTCAGTAGTACATGGATAATTTGTGGTCGTGATACTAATGAATACACGATTATCTTTGGTAGTAGTGCATGGATAATTTGTGGTCGTTGATACTAATGAATACACGATTATCTTTGGCCTTAGTGCATGGATAATTTGTGGTCGTGATACTAATGAATACACGATTATCTTTGGTAGTAGTGCATGGATAATTTGTGGTCGTGATACTAATGAATACACGATTATCTTTGGTAGTAGTGCATGGATAATTTGTGGTCGTGATACTAATGAATACACGATTATCTTTGGCCGTAGTGGATGCGTGGATAATTATCTTGGTCGTGATACTAAATGAATATCCTTGGCACATTAGTGCGGGGATGATTCGATGATATGGATTAATTATTGAAATGAGTCTCAAAGAATGAAATATTAATTCATGGATGTGGTAAAAAGTCATCTTTGGTAGTAGTGCATTATAGACTTGGTATGATTATGACCAAGGATTATTCTTGTATAATCATGGCCAATAATTAAAAACACGAATATCCTTGGCGATGAGTGCATGGATAATTCGTGGTTGTGTGATACTATTTGTTGAAGTTTCAAAGATTATTGGTTTCTGATTTGTATATCATTGGCTTTGTAGTGCAAAGATGAATTGTTAATGAATATCTTTGGCGGATTACGAAGATGAATTTAATATTTTTAAAGATAAAGGTATTCAAGGTATCCTCACCTCTTTATCATACCAGGTACGTACCCTAATTTCGAGGGCGAAATTCTATAAGGAGGGAGATTGTGAGACCCCGATTTTATCAATAAAGATTTAAATTTTGTGAAATAATTTTTAATATTATGGTGTGAATTTGAGATAATATTATAGTTGTGGGTAGTATTTATAAATTTTGCAAAGTATCTGCAAGTGGTTATATTATATTTGATTGGTCGGGGAATATTGGGTTTAGCGGGAATATTCATACAACTACTCAATCTTTGGTGGACCCCATAATGTAATTATTGTCCGGATTGAAAAACGACAAAAATATTTTATTGAAATAACGGCGGAAGTTTTACCGTTGATCTTGTTGAACTACTTCGGTAGTAAAAGAAAAGAATGTCGTGTGGTTGCATAAGAATAGCACCGGTATTGATTATTGATCTTTATGTGAGAAGTCACTCGGTTTGATTCCATTATTGTCGATTAATAATATGAATTATTATAGCGATAATGACGTTTTTGTTTTATTAAGTATTATTAACGTAATAAAATGCGAAACATCTTTTTATATAAAATGAATACTTTATTAAAGTTATTCTAAATAGAATATATATATTATATTTTATTATGCATAGTGTTGCGTAGTAGTTTTTGCATAGTGTTGCATAGTGTTTTGTAGTAGTAAATGTTTTTATATAAATAGAATATATGATATTTTATTTAAAAGATTTTGCTTTTAAATATGATAAAATCAGATTAAAATAAATCAATCTGGACCGTTCATGGATTAATTACTATGCATTCTATTTTTCTATAAATAAAGCTCATTCCTTCATTATTTTCTTACGAATTCACTTTGAACTACAGAGAGAAATTATAGAGAAAGCTATAGAGAAAAATCTATAGAGAAAAAGAAGAAGAGTATTCGGTACTTCACTACTTTGATATCCGGTGTCTTTTCTTTAAGGGATATTATTTGTTGTACCGTAAGGGTGTTATTCTTTCTTATTCATGAAGAGAACTTACATTTATTCCATTCATTATTATTCTGTTGGAATAACCTGTAAAAGTGGCATACCCTATACATATCCTGTATACGCGGCATACCCTATACTTGGTGAAATCCTTATATTATTCCATTCTTATTTATTCTGTTGGAATAACCTGTATACGCGGAATCTCCTATACTTGGTGATCTTCTTTTGTTATTCCATTCTTTATTATTACATTGGAATATCACATGCATGTGTTTTTACACCGACACAGGTTCCATTGTTTATTATTCCGCATTTATTATTACATTGGAATATCACATGTACATGTGTTTTACACCGGGACTGGTTCCATTGTTTATTATTATTGACATTTATTATTACATTTGGATCATCACATTGTTTGTGAATTTCACACGACTGGTTCCGTTATTATTATTACATTGGAATAACTTTTATGCATCTGAATCTGCATGCGTGGTGATTTCTTTTGTTATTCCATTCTTTATTATACCCAGTTTGGTTAAAACTTTGACTTATACTCCATAAAATTAGTAGAATATCTTTGATATTTGCGTTTCATCCAATATCTTTTCATGGAAATATTCTTGATCATTCTTGAATTTTACTCTACAAAAGCAATTATCTTGTTGACAATTTGGGCGTTAATAAATCTAGAAAAATTAATTCTTGAACTTGTTTTATTGAATTCTTATATCATTGTCATCATCCTCATGTTTATATTATGTTGAAAGTTATCTTTGAACTGCGTGCATAAATGAACTTAGTATGATTATGACCGAGGTTCATTCGGTATAATCATGGCTTAATATAAATGATGTGACAAAAGTCCTCGGTGGCTTTTAATGCGATGATGGATAGTTTTGGTATGATTATGACCGGGGTGATTCGGTATAGTCGTGACCATTGATAATTTGATGAAAATCCTTGGCCAGTAGTACGAGGATGATTAGATATTATGGTTTATTCATTAAACCGAGTCTTAGTGATAAAAATTGATGAAAACCTTTTAAAATCTAAAAGATAGTAGACTTTATTTTCTACTTGACTCTTTTAATGGATTGCACATTCACGCTGCAGATTAAACCGGTTGTCTATTGTATTTTATCGGTTTAACATTGTTGAAGGCTAATGATAATTTATTCGCATTATCTTAGTCATAATATTTCTTCTTGGGCTAGTTGAGCTCACCTTTTCTTTCACTATTCTCTCTTGAAATGAGAACATAGGCGGGACGAGTCGGGGAATCGGAGTAATGGTCCGAGAGGATAGCATTAGTAGTCCTCACTATTACGTGAAATAGTGTGATAATAGTTGTAATGAGGACTCCTTTTGAGTTTGTATAATATCTAGTAGACAATATTTGTATTCAAACTCACGGTTTATGTCATATTATACACATACTTTATGTTAGTAAGTTGTATTTGAATTTATGTACCATGTAAGTGGCGACCCAAAATGGGTGACGTATACCTAATTTTGGGGTCACAACGCTTCTCTGAAAGTCTGATGCGTCGCATTCCATTCCATGAGGAAGTCAACAACGAAAGGATCGGCTCTTTTACTTATGGCTTGATATAACGTTGATTAACTTTAGGGTTTGGTTACTTTGAATTAAGTATATGAGTTGGTTAGAATATGAAAGCTAACAACCTTACGAAAAGCATGATGAGTAGTTAACCAATTGATTCCTAAAATCACATCAAAGGCAAGTATTTTCAAAAAGATAAGATCGACGATAACGTGAAAGTGTTTATTTGAATCAAACAAGATTTAAAAATAGTAAGCGATAACGAAGGCTCTCTAATGAAGTTTCAACCAATAAGTCAAAGTCTAACTTCTCCGTGTCAAATTTAAACGTTGAACGCAAACAAGAGAGAAAAAATAATGGGTAGAATCCCAGTATCTTATAAGGTATAGACTTACATGATTTATAATTAACTAACCCGTGCTAACTTCGGTTTACTACTTTTTGCTTTTTGAAGTCATGAAAATGCACTTCTAAAACCAACGACTTTGTTTTGTCCATATCCACCTTTGGTGCCACCGTCCCGACTAGACTTGACTTTGGTGCACAACAAAATTGAGCTAAATGACCTTCTCTTCTTGCAATTTCCACTTCTATTATCTTTGCCATAATTACCACAAAAGTGGTTACCATTCTTAAGCATGATAATTTCCCCGATAGTTATCATTGTTCGATAACTTGGTGCCACCAATATGATTATTATCGTATTGTTGGTCGTTACCTTTTGTTTGAGTTGAATCAACACTCTCATGTGCTTCATTGCTTATCTCAAAGATTTTCGGATGTCATTCTCAAACACCTTTCACAAAACAAGGGTTAATTAACATATCACATACTATCCCTATACTCGAATTCGACCAATTAAATGCCAAATAAATTTAGGTAGGTCATACTAGCGAAGAATTCCCGTCTCTCCCTCCTAGTTCTTATCTCAAGCATCTTAGCCAAGGATCATATCCCTAAGCTCGATATCAAACCGTGGCGCCCCCAAAATTAGGTATACATCACCCATCTTGGGTCGCCACTTACATGGTACATAAATTCAAATACAAACTTAATTATACATCACGTCGTGTAACATACGACAATACATAAACCGAGAGTTCTAATAGAATATTGTCATTTAAGACAATATCCATACTCAAGAATCATTACATTTATTGTCACACTATGTAACGAGAACATACTCAAGGAGTCCTCATTACATTTATTGTCACACTATGTAATGTAATATGAGGACTACTAATCTATCTTCTGACCATCACTCTTTTCTCCGACTGGCTCGTCCCAAATTTATATTCTCATTTTCACAAGAAGACGGTGAAAGAAAGGGTGAGCTCAACTAGCCCAAATAAAAATATTATAACTAAGATAATGCAGAATAAATTATCAATAGTCTTCAACAATGTTAAACCGATAAAATATAATGACAATCGGTTTAATCATAGCGTGAATATCTTAATCCATTAAAAGAGTCAAGTAGAAAATAAAGTCTACTATCTTTTAGGTTTTAAAAGGTTTTCATCAATTTTTATCACTAAGACTCGGTTTAATGAATAAACCACAATATCTAATCATCCCCTGCATCTACTACAAGGATTTTCATCAAATTATCAATGGTCACGACTATACCGAATCACCCTCGGTCATAATCATACCAAAAACTATCCATCAATGAAGATTACAGAACCCAATCGAGGACTTTTTGTCACATCATTTATATTAAGCCATGATTATACCGAATGAACCTGGTCATAATCATACTAAGTTCATCTATGCACGTAAGCGAAAGATAACATAATATAACATGAGGATGATGACAATGACATAATAATTCAATAAAACAAGTTCACGAATTAATTTATTCAAGAATTATTAACGTCCAAATTATCGACATGATCTTCGTTTTGTAGTAAAATTCAAGAATGATCGTGAGAATATTTCCATGAAAAGATATTGGATGAAACACAAATATCGAGGATATTCTACTAATTTCATGGAGTATAGAAGTCAAAGTTTTAACCAACCGGGTATAATAAAGAATGGAATAACAAAAGAAATCACCACGCATGCGATAGAATCCCATACGCAGTTATTCCAACAGAATAATAATAAAAGATTTAACCGAGTCCTGTAAAACACACAAACAGGATGTTCCAATGTAATAATAATAAAGATTTTAACCAGTCCGTGTAAAACACATAAAGGCGGATGTTCCAATGTAATAATAAAAAAGATTTTAACCAGTCCCATGTAAAACACATGACGACAGGATATTCCAATGTAATAAATAAGAATGGAATAACATAAGGATTTCACCAAGTATAGGTATCTGCAGTGTATAACAAAGTTATTCCAATCGAATAATAAAGAATGGAATAATGAAGTTCTCTTCGTGAATAAGAAAGAATAACACCTTTACGTGTACAACAAATAATATCCCTTACCTTAGAAGATTTGAATTTTGGAAAAGTGAAGTAGAAAATACTTTTCTTCTTTCTCTCTATAGTTTCTTTCTTTAGAGTTTCAATGAATTAAATGAAAATAATGAAGGAATGAGCTTTCTATTTATAAAAAAAAGCGAGGGTGGCTCTTTGGTGCTTAACGAAGGGTCAAAATGACTCTTGATAATATTGAAGAGACAACTACTATTTGCGAAGGGTAATTAACCTCGAACAACAAGAAGAGCGATTAACTCTTGGTAATATTGAAGGGACAACTACTATTTCATGGGGTAATTACTATCGACGGTGTAATTACTATTATCAAGAAGGTAATTACAATTGAAGAAGGTAATTACTATTGGCGACGAAGGTAAATACTATTGACGAAGGTAATTACTATTCACAAAGGTAATTACTATTTAGAAAGGTAATTACTATCGACGAAGGTATATACAATTGACGAAGGTAATTACTATTCACAAAGGTAATTACTATTGATGAAAGAGACTCTTAGATGATGACATATGGCCCCCCATAAAATAATCAAACTTACCACAAACGTCTCATATAATGACTTTTATATACATCAAGGATTGAATAAATATTACCACAAATCATTTTATTTTAATCAACACATATTTAATCTTTCAACAATTATTAATCATTTATAACTTGTCGTTTCAATTAATAATTTAATACTATAACATATTATATGTATGATAATCTTGTGACAATAATTGAATCGATAATATAAGAGATATGATCGTGAATTCTTCTAGTAGATAATTGAGCATAAATGAGTGACTTCTCACGTAAAGATCAATAATCAATATCGTGTGCTACTATCTGATACAGACATCGTACTTTTACTACTTGGGTAGTTCAACGGTTTTATTGATAACACCTCTATTGTTATTTTTATAGAAAAATAATTTTGTCGTTTTCTAACTACGACAATATACTTCCGCCAGGGGTCCACTTAATGATTGAAAATTGTCATCACGAATATTCCCCCGAACAAAAAGAATATTCCCACCAAACGAATATTTTATAACAACTTGCTTACTTTGCAAAATTTATAAATATTACCCACAACTATAACATTATATCAAATTTATTCCATAATATTCAAAAATAATATTTATAAAAAAATTCATCTTTATTTATAAAAGTTTTGGGTTTACAGGTTTAGATGCGCGAGAATGGTTTGTAAATCAAGAGTTCCGTACAAATGATAAAGGTTTCACGCAATTCAAAAAAAAAAGGCTTTTGTCATGTCAGCCAAATAATATTAACTCCTTAAATTAAGGACTCCTAATATAATTAGTATTGTAAATATATATGATAAATTGTCATATTTTTGTAATTATTTTATAACTATATGATTTTTGTAATTACTTTTATAAATGTACTATAATATGTAATTGTCCCTAAGATTAAAGAAGTGGCTCACATTTTTCCTTTTGGGTTTACAAGAAAGGAGGCTTGGAAATTAAAGCTAAGAAAAACTACATTAGTGAAGTCGGATGTAACATAACTCGAGTAAAATGTTAAAATGATAACGGTACTCTTAACATATTTGGATATTACGTTATTTTTTTTGTATTGGTTAATACAAATAAACTCTCTATTATATAAAAATTTAAATAAGAAACTTTTATATGATAATTGGGCATGATGACATGTAAAAGTAAGTTAAACTAAGACTAAAAAATTAGCTTTAGTAACTTTAAGTAAGTGTTTAATTGAGATACATGCTATAATTATAATTAAAACAACATAAATTTTAATTAATTAATTAATTATTGTGCCTATTTCACGCTTTTATCTTCAAATTCTCTAACTGTTTTTTACAAAGACCAATAGACCACCCAAAAATAACATTTTCATATAAAAATTTTAATTTTATAAGATAATTATGACTAAATGTGTCCAAAATACATACTATCAATATCAATAAAAATATTGAAAAAAGTAAATGGGTTACAATTTGACAGTTTTATTTAAACACAAAAAAATTATTTGCTCAAAAAGTAAATAAGAAAAACTTTCTTTTCTTTCCAAAACTCCTATTAATAACTTTCATGATACTCACAATTTACATATATAAATACAAATGAAATGGAAAAAATTTATTACTCACAATCCTCAACTTTTAGTTAACATCCTCCTTTTATGTTCTTAATATAATAATTATCAAGTGGAGAATTCTCAAATGATATCACTTATCTGGAAAACATAGAAAAAAGATAAAAATGATCCATGTTTTGTAAACAAATTATAATAAGATGTGTGTTTTATCAAAGAGAATTGATATTTTTACATATATTTTTATCAAGGGTCTCACCTTCATGTGAGAAGAAACTATGTGAAAATATTAAAAACACTTGTAAAAATCGCGCTACCCTTTACGAAACTATATAATATACTCTCTGTCTCAATTTAATTGTTACTTCCCCCAAAAAAAAAAAAAAAGAGAAAAAGAAAAATTCAATAGTTTTAAATACTTTATTGTTATTAAAAAAATCTTGAATTTTTACTTAAAATATTCAATATTAACCTTTTCTTTTTTAATTGCAATAAAAATATTAATTGTACAATAATCATTTCTGTATTTTACTCAACATAACCCAAGAAGGGAGACTCAAATTCACAAATCACATTATTTAAAAGGGAAAGAGAATACGGAGTTTCTCATAATTAAGTTTAGCTATAGATATATTCATTCATTAATAATATTATAGATATTTAATTATTTTGTTACCAAATATTATTTCGTTTTAACTTTGATTTATAGTCAAATTTGACTATGATAAATCACACATTCTATTTCCCTTTATTTAAATTGTTTTTGTCCTAAAATTTGAGGAGTTAATTTTGGACATAGAAATTTAAATAGGATCATAAAGGAGCCATGTTCCTAGCAAATTGATCTCCAAGCTGCTAACCTCTAACCTCTACTTTAAAGTAACAAACAGTTTAAATAATATGGGCATAGACTTTACAATATGGGGATGTGGCTCATATGGTAGAGTGCTCATTTCGCATGCGAGAGGTACGGGGTTCGATTCCCTGCACCTTCATTTTTCTTTTTAATTAGAAATCTTCCTTCCCATCATAACCCTCCACAAAATTCCCATTCCCTCATATTTCTAGTGGTTTTATGAGAAAGAAACAAAAGACCGCGAAAGAAATTGGTCACAAAAGACAATTGAATTGAACATGTCTATTAATTTACTTTTCATTCTTTCAAATTGTTAATCAAGGCAATTAATAAATTATTTTTAAAAGGTATATTAATGAAAGAGTTAAATTTGGAGGAGATAAAAAAAATTCATACTAATTTTAAATACAAGAACAAAAATCTTTAAAAGTATTTTTTGTATAATTTTTGGTTTTGGGTGTTCATCAGCGTGTGTGAACTGTGAGAGATTGTTTGATTTTTTTTTTATTGATTTGGTTAACTATGATTACTGTTTGGTCTGATTGAGTTTTTATTTTTGGGTTGTTTGATCTTCAATTGAAAATGAGATCATTTTGGTTGGTACTTTCTGCTTACACTGATTTTGTCTTATTTTATAATGGAAAATGAAAAATGACTATGAACTTTTAGGAATCTCTTATTTTTAATTGTTATAATCACTTTAGTTCCATGCTTCTAATTAATGGATCCGCTGCTAACAGTGACAGAATACAAAACCTGAAGTTATGTACACGTACAGCAGGAGGAAATCCTCAACACCATTTTCATGATCACCAAGTGAAAGACAAATGATCTCTCCTCTACTTTCGAGACAACTCCACCACCCAAACTGGAAGACTTTCTCGGCGGCGTCATGGTACGTTTAGGTATGTGTTTGTTTTTTATGAGATTATTTATAAAATAACTTAAAATAATTTTATGTTATGTTTATTTTTCTCAAGATTAATTAAAGTATTAGATTAAAAAATATCGTTTGAACTATTATTCGCTTATCAATAATAACATATTTTAAACTTATTTATACATAAATAAATAAATAATATTTATTGATTATATATACATCTCCAACCCCTAAAAAATAATATTTATTGATTATGAATATACCCCACCCCACCCTCCACCCACCCCCACCCCCACCCCCCCACCCCCACCCCTACCCCTACTTCTACCAAAAAATAATATTCAAATGATTAATGTATACACCCACCCCTATCTGAAAAAATAATATTAAGTGATTAAATATACCCACCCCATCCCCATCCCCATCCCCATTCTCAACCCCCCCAAAAATAATATTTATTGATTATGATATACCCTATCCTCACCAAAAAAAATAATACTACTATTAAGTGATTATATATACACCCTCCCACACCTCACCCCCAACCCACCTCCTTTCCCCTAAAAATTAATATTTAGTCTTTTATACTAGTAAGTTTTAAAGTTGCCAAAGAATAATAACATAAATTATAGGATATTATGGTCATTTTAAAAAAAGTTGAGGTTAATTTTGTCTAATAATTTTTTAATATCAGTGGTAGGGATTATAATACTGCATGCAATAATGATATTAAATAATCCCACATATTAAACTATTTTATAATCCCAAAGGTAATAATACCTCAAACTCAAATTTAAAACAAACAAAAAGTCCTATCTCAAGTATAACAAAGTGTT
Source organism: Panax quinquefolius (assembly GCA_020205615.1). Lineage (NCBI taxonomy): Eukaryota > Viridiplantae > Streptophyta > Magnoliopsida > Apiales > Araliaceae > Panax > Panax quinquefolius. The sequence goes on along the minus strand of JAINUW010000089.1, from coordinate 199,613 downwards.
GGCACTTTTTTCACTCAATATATATATGTGAATAATTATAGAAGTCGTTCCTTGTATTAATTGTTGCAAGTAGACTAGAGTTTTTGTCCTGGATGAGAATAACTAGACTGTTCTGTTCCTTGTAACGAGCTCTTCTACATACTCCCTCACTTCCACAACAATTGTCAAACTTATTTTGTTTCAAAAAAAGGTCCCAAAAACAATGTGGCAATTAATATGGAGCACCACACCAGCAACAGCGAAGGTAGCATTAGTTTTGCTGCCATTCAGCCGCTATCTGCTATTCTTACGGGGTGCCATTTGATTCCACAAGCCCGCTTCATCATTAAAACTACTTCTTCGATCACCTTCATTCCAGCAATGCAGGCATTTCTGATACCTCTGGTTCTGTGTCTTCACTAGCAAGTCCGGCGTCGACACCTGCTGAGTTTTTCCTTTGGCCTCACAAATCCTGTTGACTTTACAAGATAGTTAACTTTCTCAACAAATACCATCCACGTAATTTTGACCTCTTTGCTGGTCTCTGGCATTTTAAAATGTAAGTTGGCCCTCATTTTACCCACCATTGAGCTTTAGCATAGCTGTTAGTATTAGCAGGGCTGAGATACAAGGTTTTTTTGAATATGAGGATAGAGATGTAACTTCTAGGTACAACACCAGAAATGAGTAAAAAAGGGTTCACCTAGGACGGCTTGATGAAATGCTGTACTGGGATGGGTTTGGGGCACTTGTTTTCTTGGGGAAAAGTTTTGGATTTTTGCTAAATTTTCTCTATTTGGAGTTGCTCTCCAATTATCAATTATCAGTTCAAATTTCTTACTCGCATTGTTTGATGATAAAAGTATACTTCCTAAATTCTTAAATATAAGATTACTGCGAATCATCTTATACTATCAAACGAAGGTAGTATATGTGTTGCTACTGTTGCCTTGCTATCTGTTTTACAACTGCTATTTGATCATTGTTGTTAGCTAGAAAGGATCAAACCTTTTTTTTTTTTTTTTGAGACTGTATAAGACTCAAATTTTTATAAATAAAGATGAATTTTTCTATAAATATTATTTTTTGAATATTATGGAATAAATTTGATATAATGTTATAAATTATGGGTAATATTTATAAATTTTACCAAAGATGCAAGTTGTTATAAAATATTCGTTTTCATGGGGAATATTCTTTTGTTAGTGAATATTCGCAGATAATTTACTAAATCATCGCTTGAATGCATAATGTAATTATTGCTTTGATTGAGAAAACGACAAAAATATTTTATAAAAATAACTACGGAGGTATTACCGCTAAAACCGTTGAACTACCCTATGTAAAGAAATCAAGAATACGCGTGAATTCATAAGAAGACACTCAGTATTGATTATCGATGCTTACGTGAGAAGTCACCAAATTATGCTCAATTATTATGCTACAAGAATCACGTGATCATATCTCTTATATTATCGATTCAATTATCACACAAATATCATCCGTAGATAATATGTTATGGTATTAAATCAATAATTGAGACGCCAAAATTATAAATGATTAATAATTGTTGAAAGATTAAATATGTGTTGATGAAAAAAAAATGATTTGTGGCAAGTTTGATTATTTTATGGGGGCTCATATGTCATCATCTAAGAGTCTCTTCATCAATAAGAATTACCTTCGTCCAATAGAATTACCCTTGTGAATAGTATTTACCTTCGTCAATAGTAATTACCTTCGGCCAATAGTAATTACCCTTGTGAATAGTATTTACCTTCGTCAATAGTATTTACCTTCGCTATTAGTAATTACCTTTACCAGACGTCGAACCCACTGGCTTTTTCACACCTAAGGTGCTTAAGTTAGAAATCTTCTATAAATAGAGGCCTAGGGCTTCATTATTTTCACGAATTCATTCAAGTTTATGTAGAGAGAAAGTATAGAGAGAATAAGAGAGAAGAAGAAGAGTATTTTGTTACTACACCGCCGCATAGATTCAATCTCCTACCAAAAGTAAGGGGTGTTATTCTTTCTTATTCATGAAGAATAACCGTGTTATTCCATTACTTATTATTCTCATTGAATAACTCAGATACGCTTTATTAATTCTATACTTGGTGACATTCTTCTATTATTCTCGCTTGGAACATCCTATTCATGTGTTTTTACACCTGACCGGGTTCCGCTCTTTATTATTCTGCTGGAACATCCTCGTCACAGGTGTTTTACAATTTTAACCGGTTCCGCCTCTTTATTATTCTCGCTGAATATCCTATCTGCGTGTTTTTTACACCGGATCTGGTTCCATCTTTATTATTCTCATTGGAACATCTTGTAAGTGTGAATTTCACCCGACTCAGTTCCGTTATTTATTATTCTCGCTGAATAACTCGTCTGCATGCGGCCTATCGCATGCATGGTGATTTCTTTTGTTATTCCATTCTTTATTATACCCAAATGGTTAAAACTTTGACTTCTATACTCCATGAAATTAGTGGAATATCCTCGATATTTGCGTTTCATCCAAGATCTTTTCATGAAAATATTCTTCGATCATTCTTGAATTTTACTCTACAAAACAAAGATCATATTGATAATTTGGACGTTAATAATTCCCGATAAAATAATTCTTGAACTTGTTTTATCAATTCTTATATCATTGTCATCATCCTCATGTTTATATTTCTTTTAAAGTCATCTGGCTCAGAAATACATAGATGGACTTGGTATGATTATGACATCAGAGACTATTCTGGTAATCATTTAATCGTAATATTACAAATGATGTGGTAAAAATCCTCGCTGGTAGTAGTATCGATGGACAGGTTGTTGGCATGATCATGACCATTAATGAATACACAAATATTCTCGGCCCGTAGATGCATGAAATAATTGTGGTTGTGATACTAAAGAATATTCTCGGCCAGTAGTAGTGCAAGGGTGATTCGATGATGTGAATATTTATTAAAGTCGAGTCTCAAATTTATAATGATGATGAAAAACCTTTAAAACCTAAAAGATAGTAGACTTTATTTTCTACTTGACTCTTTTAATGGATCGTAGATATTCACCGCAGCTTAAACTTCGTTTGTCTATTGTATTTTATCGCTTTAACATTGTTGAAGACTATTGATAATTTATTCGCATTATCTTAGTCATAATATTTCTTCTTTGGGCTAGTTGAGCTCACCCTTTCTTTCACCGTTTCTTCTGAAATGAGAATATAGTTTTACGAAGCCTGGGAAACGAAGTGATGGTCCCGAAGATAAGATTAGTAGTCCTCACTATTCTGTGAAATAATGTGATAATAATTGTAATGAGGACTCCTTTTTGAGTTTGTATAATATCTAGTAGACGATATTTGTATTTAAACTCACGCTTTATGTCATATTGTATTACTACACGCTTATGTTAAGAAAGTTGATTTAAATTACGCACCATGTAAGTGGCGACCCAAGATGGGTGATGTATCTCTAATTTTGGGGCGCCACAATGGTATCGAGCTTAGGGATATGATCCCCAAGCTAAGATGTGAGAATAGTAGTAGGAGGGGAGAGACGGGAATACCTTCGCTAGTATGACCTACCTAAGTTTATGTCTTATTTTATTGGTTTTGTCGAAGATGAGATAATTTGTTACACGTCAATTAACCTTTGCTTTGTGGCGATCTCGAAATGACATCCGAGAATGTTGAGAATAAGAATGGAGCAAGCAGCGATCGCCGATTCACAACATATCAATAATCGTGATAATGTGCATCGAAGGCGACAATCCTCACGCAAACAACAACACCGACTAAATGATGAATGATCAAATGTTCAGAGGCTTTACGCAATTTATGCAACAAAGAAAGAGAGCCGACTCTCATCCAAAATGTAGGTGGAAACACCTGAAACTCCTCTCAAGGTCACCGATAACAATTCAAGGAGTCGACCACCGGAGTTTAAGGAGAGCCAAAACCACTTCCGGCGGAAGCATGGATAAAACAGATTACCAAGATATTTGATGTCTCGGGATGCTCCGAGAGCAAAAGGTTCCTTCTTGCCTTTATGTTATGCTGGCGCGATAAAGCGGATTATCGGTGGAAATCGGTGAAACGACTCAACCTCATTGTCTTCAAGATATCTTGGGAGAAGTTCCAGAGTCGTTCAACGACAAATACTTTCCTCGAAGTATTCGCCACACGAAGGAGGTGGAGTTTATCAAGTTGGAACAAAATAATACGACCAGTGTCGCAATACGAGGCAAAATTTCATGGAGTTATCACGGTTTCAAGGCCCACTCAGTGGATAATGAAGAGAGAATGACGCTAATGTTTTTAAGAGGTTTGAAGTCGAGATACGCCAACATCTTATTTCATAAACCGTGTTTGTATTCGATGTTGTAAATAGGGCTCGCTAAGTGGAGCGCGATAATGAGTCAACGCGAACTAAAAGAGAGCAAATTTAAGAAATTATAATACCAATGGAGAGTAGTCATCGAGCGGTGACAACAAGCGTGGAGGAATCAATGCCGCCGAGATATGGTAACCACTTCTTTGGTAATCGTACCAAACAATAAGAATGGACATTTCAAGAAAAGAGATTCAACAATGGTGGAAAGACGTCAACACCAAAGACCCATTGTTAAGGAAGGAGAAAGACCACCTATCATATGCTTCAAATGCGGAGGAGAGGGACACATCATCAAATCTGCGCCATGCCGGTCCAAAGCATGTTATAATTGTGGAAGAGAAGGTCACTTAGCTCGATTTTGTTGCCATCAAGACAAATTCAATTTAGGATGGAGGCACCAAAGGCCATCCTTAAAATTCAAAACCAGAGTCAAAGGGAGAAGCGTTTGTTTGTGACCTCCCAAAGAGCAAGGAATCCGAATGAGGTCATCACGGGTAAGCTTATCATAAACTCTAATAAGTCTATACTTTATTTGATACCTGCTTCTACCCATTCTTTTATTTCTCTACTACTTGCTCATCGATTAAATTTGACTCGGAGAAATTAGACTTTGACTTATCTGTGGAAACTCCATTGGGAGAAACCTTCATTACATCCACTGCTTATAAGTCTTGTTTGGTTCAAATCTCATTCTCACAATACTGTCCGATCTTATTTCATTAAAATACTTGCATTTGACGTGATTCTAGGATCGATTGGTTAACTACTTATCATGCAAAAATTGATTGTTTTCGTAAGGTTGTTAGCTTTCATATTCCTAATCAACCTATTATGCTAATTCAAACGACCAAACCATTAAAATCAATCACGGTCATCTCAAGCCATAAAGCTATTCGCTTATTGAAAAACGGATGTCAAGCTTTCTTAGCTTGTATCACTGATTTAAATAAAAATACGTCGCTTTTAAACGATATTCCTATTGTTAATAAATTTCCGACGTATTTCCCCAAGAACTTCCCTCGACCTACCCCCAGGGCGTGAAATCAATTTTGTATCGACCTTGAACCCTAGACAAAACCTATTTCCAAAGCCCCATATCGAATGGCTCCTATCGAACTTCGTGGAGTTAAAGACCCAACCGCAGGAATTGTTAGACATCGCTTTATTCTGCCCACAGTACTTCTCCTTGGGGTGCTCCTGCTCTATTCGTGAAGAAGAAAGATGGGAGTATGCGACTTTGTATTGATTATCTGAGTTGATCATGTCACCATCAAAATAAGTATCCATTGCCACGTATTGATGACTCGTTGACCAAACCGCAAGGAGCCAAATTCTTTTCAAAGATCGATCTTCGCTTAGGATATCACCAATTGAAGATTAGAACACCGACATTCCAAAGATTTCGCTTCTAACTCCTATGACGGGCATTATGAATTCCTAGTCATGTCCTTTGGATCGACTAATGCTCTCGCCGCCTTCATGGATATGATGAACCGAGTATTCAAGGAATATTTAGATCACTTTGTGGTCGCCTTTATTGATGACATCCTTATTTATTCCAAAAGCCGTGAAGATCATGAAGCAACACTTGAGGTCGACACTCCAAAAGCTTCGTGAATATAAGCTTTATGCCAAGTTGAAGAAATGCGAGTTCGTCAAAGAAGTAGCATTCCTTGGGCACGTGGTATCAAGTCATGGAATATCTGCTGACCCAAAGAAAGATCAAGCTATTCAAAGTCGGAATAACCTAAATCGATGATCAAATGACGAAGCTTTCTCGGTTTAGGGGTTATTATCGGAGATTCGTGGAAGGATTTTCTCGAATCGCTATTCCATCGACTCACCGACTCGTAAAGATACAAAGTTCGGTTGGAGCGAAGAATGTGAGAAGAGTTTTCAAGAACTCAAGAGGAGACTTATTTCAAGACTGCTCGGATAATACCATCCGGCTCGGAGGGATTTGTCATCTACAAAGTGATGCTTCAAAAAAAAGGGTTGGGATGTGTTCTTACGCAACATGGAAAAGTTATAGTTTATGCCTCGCGACAACTCAAAAGAATATGAGAGGAATTATCCTACTCATGATCTAGAGTCGGCGGTATTATCTTCAGACTTAAAATTTGGAGGCATTACTTGTATGGGGAGAAAGTGGAGATCTTTACGGATCATAAAAGCCTCAAATATTTCTTCACTCAAAAGGAACTCAACATGAGACAACGACGTAAGCTTGAACTGCTGAAAGATTATGATCATACCATCCAATACCATCCTGAAAAGCTGAACGTGGTAGCCGCGCATTGAGTGAAAATCATATGCAAGTACGAGTGCGATATTGTCAACGCAAAGGCCCATTTGTGTGACTTGCAAAGGATGGAGATAGAGTTAAAGACTCTGTGGACGCGTGTGATGATAAGCGAGTATACGAAGTAGAACCGACTTTAATCGATAAAGTTAAAGCCGCTCAAGCTACTGCACTGGAGCCGATGCGTATGAGGAAGAAAGTGCTCTAAGAAGCAAGAATCGATGAAGAAGGAATACTTGAGTCAACTCCAGATCGTGTTTCCTAACGACCTCGATTTAAAGTATAATATCATGATGGAGGCGCACAACACACCATTTGCAATCCATCCTGGGAGTACCAAAATGTATCATGATATTCGTCATACATTTTGGTGGAGCAATATGAAGAGAGATAGCGCTGTTTATCTCAAGGTGTCTAACTTGTCAACGAGTTAAAGCGGAGCATCAAGTACCAAAAGGTCCATTACAACCACTTGAAATTCTAGAATGGAAGTGGGAGCACATTACCATGGATTTCGTTACCGGTCTTCCCAAGGTTTCTCAAGGCATTGATGCGATTTGGGTCATTGTTGATAGATTGACCAAGTCTGCTCATTTCTTACCGATACGAGAAACTTATACACTTGAACGTCTTGCTCATATGTATATAAACGAGATTGTAAGACTGCATGGTATGCCGGTATCCATAGTTTCTGATCGAGACCCAAGATTCACTTCACGATTTTGGGTTAGTTTGCAAAAAGCTATGGGCACAGCACTTACGATTTAGCTCTAAGATATCATCCTCGACTGACGACAAAATGGGAGAGGACTATTCAAACTCTTGAAGATCAATTAAGACTCACGTGTCCTTGATTTCAAGGGGAGTTGGGACAAGTTCTTACCATTGGTGGAGTTTTCCTACAACAACAGCTTATCAAGCAAGTATCGGCACTGGCTCCATTCAAGCGTTGTATGGAAGAAAGTGTCGCTTCTCCAAGATCTTTGGGATGAAGTGGGTGAAGCAACGTTGTTGGGACCCAGGAGTTGGTGATATAACTACGGAAAAGATTCAAACGATCCGACAACGTATAAAAACCTCACATAATCGACAAAAAGTTATGCTTATCTTCATCGAAAGGACGTGAATTCGATATATAGAGATCATGTGTTGTTAAGAGTTGCTCCATGGAAAGGAGTTACAAGATTTGGAAAAGAGAGAAAACTTAATCCTCGATTCATCTACCCATTTTTAATCCTCGATCGAGTAGGAACTGTGGCTATAGACTTCGCTTTTACTGCCAAATATGTCTCAGTGTTCATAACGTTTTTCACATATCTATGTTACGTAAATATGAAAAGACCCGAACCATATTATTGAAGTTAGAACCGGACGAAATAGCGGAAGATTTGACGTATGAAGAGGTTCCCTGCTCAAATTTTGATAAGAAGGAACATATTCTACGCCCAAGGTTATACCTCTCAATCAAAGTTTTGTGGAAACCACGATGTTGAGGAAATGACTTTGGAGTTAGAATCAAATGAAATCAAGGTATCCTTACCTCTTCGACATACCAGTATCGCACATAATTTCGAGGGCGAAATTTCATAAGAAGGGAGGTTGTAAGACCCCACTTTTATAAATAAAGATGAATTTTTCTATAAATATTATTTTTGAATATTATGGAATAAATTTGATATAATGTTATAGTTGTGGGTAATATTTATAAATTTTGGCAAAGTATGCAAGTTGTTATAAAATATTCGTTTGGTGAGAATATTCTTTTTGTTAGTGAATATTCGCATAAATGGCTCAATCATTGGTGGACCCCATAACGTAATTATTGTCGGATTGAGAAAACGATAAAATATTTTATATAAAATAACTGAGGAGGTTTACCGCGTTAAAGCGCTTGAACTACCCGTGGTAAAGTATGCGATGTCTGCGTGAGTTGCGTAGTAGACACCAGATTGATTATTGATGCTTACGTGAGAAGTCACTCACCATTACTCAATTATTACTACATCAATTGCCGCATCGTATCTCTTATATTATTGATTCAATTATCACACAAGATCATCTCAGTATAATATGTTATGGTATTAAATCAATAATTGAAACGCCAAGTTATAAATGATTAATAATTGTTTGAAAGATTAAATACGTGTGATGATGAAAAAAAATGATTTGTGGCAAGTTTGATTATTTTATGGGGGCTCATATGTCATCATCTAAGAGTCTCTTCGTCAATAGTAATTACCTTCGTCGATAGTAATTACCCTTGTGAATAGTATTTACCTTCGTCAATAGTAATTACCTTCAAATCAATAGTAATTACCCTTGTGAATAAGATTTACCTTCGTCGAATAGTATTTACCTTCAGTTAATAGTAATTACCTTTACAGACGTCGAACCCACTCGCCTTTTCACACCTAAGAGGTGCTAAAGTGTTAGAAATCTTCTATAAATAGAGGCTGAGGGCTTCATTATTTTTCACTTAATTCATTCAAGCTATAGAGAGAAGTATAGAGAGAATAAGAGAGAAAGAAGAAGATATTTTGTTACTACACTTTGCGAAGATTCAATCTCCTACCAAAAGTAAGGGGTGTTATTCTTTCTTATTCATGAAGAGAACTGTTGTTATTCCATTACTTATTATTCTCATTGGAATAACTCTTTGATACGCTGATTTACCCTATACTTGGTGACATTCTTCTATTATTCATTTGGAACATCCTGTCACGTGTTTTACACAGGACTTGGTTCCGCCTTTATTATTCTCGTTGGAACATCCTGTTCGCATGTGTTTTACACCTGGTTAAAATCTTTATTATTATTCTCATTGGAATATCCTCATGTGTTTTTTACACCGGATCCGGTTCCATCTTTATTATTACATTGGAACATCCTGCCTTGTGAATTTCACCTCGACATGGTTCCGTTATTTATTATTCTGCGTTAATAACCTCGTTATGCATGCATGCGATCTATCGCATGCGTGGTGATTTCTTTTGTTATTCCATTCTTTATTATACCCACTGGTTAAAACTTTGACTTCTATACTCCATGAAATTAGTGGAATATCCTCGATATTCAAGCGTTTCATCCAAGATCTTTCATGAAAATATTCTTCCGATCATTCTTGAATTTTACTCTACAAAACAACGATTACATATCGATAATTTGGACGTTAATAATTCTGGATAAAATAATTCTTGAACTTGTTTTATCAATTCTTATATCATTGTCATCATCCTCATGTTTATATTTCTTTTAAAGTCATCCATGGCACATAGGTGCGTAGATGGACTTGGTATGATTATGACCGAGACTATTCGGTGTAATCACGACCGTAATATTACAAATGATGTGGTAAAAATCCTCGATTAGTCAGTAGTGCATTGATGGACATTGTTGGCATGATCACGACCATTAATGAATACACAAATATTCTTGGCCCGTAGCATGAATAATTGTGGTTGTGATATTAAAGAATATCATCGTAGTAGTGCTGAGGTGATTCGATGATGTGGAATATTTATTAAAGTCGAGTCTCAAATATATAACAGATGATGAAAAACCTTTTAAAACCTAAAAGATAGTAGACTTTATTTTCTTGACTCTTTTAATGGATTGCATATTCAAGCCGCAGCTTAAACCGGTTGTCTATTGTATTTTATCGCTTTAACATTGTTGAAGACTATTGATAATTTATTCGCATTATCTTAGTCATAATATTTTTTATTATTAGTTGAGCTCACCCTTTCTTTCTTTCACCGTTTTCTCTTGAAAAATGAGAATATAAATTTGACGACGAGTCGGGAAGCGAGTGATGGTCCCGAAGATAGCATTAGTAGTCCTCACTATTACGTCGAAATAAATGTGATAATAATTGTAATGAGACTCCTTTTTGAGTTTGTATAATATCTAGTAGACGATATTTTATTTAAACTCACGATTTATGTCAGTATTATACACGGCGCTTATGTTAGTAAGTTGTATTTAAATTTCATGTACGTATAGTGGCGTACAAGATGGGTGATGATCCCCTAATTTTAGAGGCGCCACAGAGACTATGTCTCCCTCCCCAACAAGACTTTCAATAACACACTTACGCCTGCGGTCCTTAATATAGGTGGGAGTCGAATTCAAGACCTCCGGGTTTACGACTAATCCCCAGTCCTCCATTAGACCACTTAGCCAAGTGGCGGGGTTGTAGATCAAACCTTTTGCATTCATCTAACTTAAGTTTGTAGTTTCTTCTTTTCTTTTTTTCATTTGCGATTAAGTTGATCCTCGAGTTCAGATCAATCGTGGCTTTGTTGGAAGTTTGGAACTCCGATAGGACTTGAGGGGGAAAAGAAAGGAATAACCTAATGGGAAGGAATAAATGAAACTTTTTTAGGTTTACTTTAAACAACTCTCTTCTCATTCACACTTTGAGCATACCGCAGCCATTTCAAAATGACAAAATTACAGTTTCCATTTGAAAGATAAGAGTTCTGAATAATATTGACTTTCAAGTAACCAATGGTAGCTATGTTCCAAAAGAAAAAAAAAGGGAAAACATTCAAGATTTTCAAAGACACACTAGATGAAGTGATAACATAAAACAAACATATGTAAACTAGATTCTCATAAATTCAATACAATTTACAGCCATTTTTTTCTTCTATAGCTGCATAATGTGTACCCCTACTACTCTTTGTCTCCCTATCCATAGAAGGCACCACTCTTATATAGGAGAAAAAAGGGGCTAAAGAGCTTGTATAAACATGGAGACACGGAAAGAGAGCTGCAGCCAAGGTAGTTTTGTCCTAATGGAAAGGGATGGGAAGGAAAAGTTAGACAATTTCTTTCTAAAATTTGAAATAAAGTGTCCAACTTTTACCTTATAAGGTAGATTTCATCTTCCCATGCAGTTTATACCTCAGGGCTTTACCATTCTGATGAAGCAAAACTATGTGGAGATTACTTTTATTTACTCCATAACAAGTTCTTTATGGCGATCAAGGTCCTTGAGGTAAGTTGTACAAGTATAATCTTCAATGCCACAAGCATCTACAACAACTGATCTCCTCCCATAGACTTTTGTTTCAACTCTACTGCTCCAGTTCCACTCTCACCGTTCAATAATTGAACCACCTACATAACCACAACACTCAATTTCACAACCATCAATCTAATACTGTACATATAAAGATCTGATCATAATCTTGTTCCTTGTAACAAGAAAATTACCCGCTCATGTATGGACGCATATCAGATGAATGATGAAGGCATGTCGAAGCTGTTAAAATTGCGCGTTTCATATCAACAATGTCATAATTATCACCTAGTTTAGGATCTGCTAGTTCTTTCACACTATTATTCTCCAGCAGTGGTTTTGCCTATACAATAAGGTCCCAAGGCATGCATGATTAATAATTTATAGTCCAATTTTTATATTTTTGGTATTAGAAATATTAGGATTGAAGTTTAAAAATAACAGTTTCAGGATAATCAAAACATACCCACATCACAAGGCTTTGTCGACAAGAATCAACCGAACGACGCCCTGTTATAAGCTCTAATAACAGAACCCCAAATGCAAATACATCAGTCTTCTCATCAATAATTCCATGCATGAAATATTCAGGGGCCATATACCTGTAACCAATTATTTTTTTTTATAAAAAAAATAAAATAAAATTACATAAGCTTGTGAAAGATATGGAAAAACATAAACTTGTAACTGAAGCAGGTCTTGTCTCTTGATACCCGAAAGTTCCTTCAATAGGTGATACAACATGATGAACCCATTTCTCTGGGAGCCATTTTGCTAGCCCGAAATCCGATATCTAAACATCATAAAGAATCTCAGAAGCAAAAATGTATATGTATTTTCTAAGAACCAGAATTTAATATGAAGAAATATATATATATATATATATATATATATATATATATATATATATATTAATTCTCTGTCACAACCTAATAACAATAAAGTTAACAACCTGAGGTTCATAATCTTCAGATAATAATATATTTGAGGCTGTAATGTCCCTATGGATTATCCGCCTTTGACAATCAGAATGGAGATATTTAAGACCATCAGCTACCCCAAGCGCTATCTTAAACCTTTATTCCAGTCTAGGCTCTCTGTTGAACCTGAATTACAAAATTTTCTTATTAGTCATAGCCATATGAGTTTAGTTGTTCTGCCCGAATTAATATAATTCCCACTATTAAGCAAGCAAATAAATTATACAGGTACCATGTAGTAAAGTAGAGAGGCTGCCATTAGGTGCAAATTGGAGGACAAGGTGTAAGCCATTTTTTGAATGCTGAAGCCAATTAATTTAGCAGCATTTGGGTGGTTGATATGAGCAATGATCCCAAGCTCACTCAAAAATTCTCCAACTCTATCCTCATCTTTCTTCTCCTTCTTTGTTATCTTTTTCACCGCGATTACTTGACCATCTGGTAAGCACCCTTTGTACACTTCAGCATGTCCCCTTTTCCCAAGTAACTTATCTATCACATTAATCATAATTTTTAGAAGACAAATTAGTTGATGTTAGTTTGTACAAAAGCAGGCTATATATGGTAAATAAGAACTGTGCACATAATTACAAAATTTACTGCAACTCCTAATTTGCATTATTACAAGGAAAATGATACTCCCCTCGGACAAAAAGAGTCCTACTTTCTATATAATTTCAATCCGTAATGGTACTTAATTATCGGGCAAGGGAGATTTGACATAAACAACGACTTCAAATCTTCTATCTTATTTTCTGTCTCATCTCTTGTCTTATAAATATTGCCTAACATCAATAGAGGAATTAACACACACCACATTTGAATTCATATGCAAAGCAATAATAATAGTTGGGCATGAATGTCTCATGGAGAGAGTAGACAGAAGTGCACTGTTTTTTTACTATAAAACAGAGGCGCTAGATATAAAAGGTTAAAAAAAACAGAGAATTCAAACAAGTAACTTGCAACAAAAACAGGGGAGAAAGGTGTAAAGTTAAAAATCTTTTTGTCTAACCAGGGCTAAAATTTTTAGTGGCGGCCTGAAGCTCCTGGTAAGTGAAGTTCCTCCATGAAGGCTTTGGCACCATCCATTCTCCACAATCAATGGAATCCTCAGAGGCAGGACGACTCCCGAACTTCCACCTCAAACTCTTTCTTGATTGCTCGTAAACATTCATCAAAGAAACTGAAGATAACCTTCTCACTGACTTCTTCTTAATATTATCAAACATACTTTTCCACTGCACCGGACTATTATTATCCTCCGACGACGATAATGATAACCACGATGATGATGATGATGACGATTCTTCGTTATCGGCCGATTTCTCGTCCAATGACGATGAGCTAAAATTGCTGCTGTTATCAGAGTCTGAACCTGAAATAGGAATTTCCAGTACGCCTCTTGGAGAAGGATCTTCATCTTTTCCACCTCCATTTTTTCAAATCTTCAGAGATTTCTCCTTGTTTATCTGCATCTTCTACCAATTCTGTTTCTGGGTGTTCATGGGTTTCTACTATAATTTCTGATATACAAAAAGGAAATTAACCAGAGCCAAGAATTAAATGAGATTAAAAGGAAAAAACTCAAAAGCTGTTGTGTAATTACCTTCCTCAGGGACCATTCTAGCCATATTGCGTTTCTTTGAAAAAAGAAGGAAGATTTATAATGATTTGAATGGAAAAATTGGTTGAAGATTTACATCGAGTCCTTTTCTTTCCCTCCCCCGTCCCTCTTCATACATAGGTGGTAAGAGAGAGAAAGAGGAAGAGAGAGAAAGGACAGAGAGAAATGAAAGAATGAGGGAGTTGGAAATGGTATATCTTTGGAGGTGGTTATTCTTTTGGAAGATCAGAGCAAACCAAAAAATGAGCTTTTTGTGGTGATCGGAATATGTGCTATATTTATACACACAGCACGCTATAGGGCAAGGGCAAGGGCGGATACAAAAATATTTTTTTCAACGGGGCAAATTTTAATTATTATTATTTTTGTTGAAGTTAAATTTTTTTCTTAACTAATTATAATATTAAATAATTATAATAATATTTACAAATTACAATAAATATTCATTATTCAAACTAAAAAAAAAATTTCAAATAAAAAACATTTAGATACAATTTAGAAATTTTTTTTGGTTATTTGTCATAGTTCAATTTGAATAATTCTCAAAATACTCAAAATCTCAAACCAAATTTGCTTTCTATATTTAAACAAAACTATGAATTAATTTTAAAATATTAACTAATTTTGGTATTTATTTTATAAGTTTCAAATAAGTTTTACTTGAAATAAGAGAAACAAACCATCCAAAATTATACTCAGACACTAAAAATTATTCATGGTCCATCAGTTAGATGCATGAAAATAAAATAATTATAATAGGGTTGCTAATGCTCATAGTCATTTTCTATTTTTCATTTTCTATTATAAAATAAGCAAAATCAAAGTAAGCTATCACAATAAAAAAAAAAAGAAACTACCCAACCAAAATGATCTCGTTTTCAATTGAAGATCAAATAACTCAAAAACAAAAATTCAATCAGACCAAACAAACAGTAACCACAGTAAACCAAACTAATAACAAAAAAAATGAAACTTGAATCAAGCAATCCTTCACAGTTCACACGCTAATTAACATTCAAAACAAAAAAAATTATACAAAAAATACTTCTAAAATTTCACCAAGCTTTAAAATTAAGAAGATTTTTGTACTTGTATTTAAAATTGGTTTATGAATTTTTTTTGGCCCCTCCAAATTTAACACTTCTATTTAATCCGCTCCCTTAAATTTATTAATTTACATATTTATCCTACCCTATACCTATATAACAAAAATTTCAACAGGGACAACTGCCTATGCTGCCCCTACTTACATCTGCCACTGAGGAAGGGGATGGTTTTATATATATATATATATATATATATATATATATATATATATATATATATAGATGGCTCAAGAGTAGTACCCACTTAATCGACATAACTTAAGTAGCGAGACCTATATATCATTTCCTTCCCAAAATTTTGCATCGAGACATTCTCTTCTCTCTCCAAAATATAACTCGTGCTTTTCTCTCCTTCTCTCCAAAGCAGTTGAAACCCCTTTCTCTTTCCTCACTTCTCTCATTTCTTCACCTGTTTGAAACCCACGATGAAACCCCTCATCATCACGACCCATCCTCACTTCTCTCATTAACTTAATCGATCGCAGCACGAGACCAAATCGAACGCAAAAATTGCGTAGAAAAATGAGAGACCAAATCGAAAGGTGCAAACACAACAAACGGGAACCTTCGGTAAATTTCAGATTTATTTTCCGATTTCGTTAAGATTTAACTATGTGATGATTTCACTTTTTGATTCGATTTGGGAATTTCTAGCCTTTGGGAATTAGCCCTAATTTCTTATTTTAAGGCTTTTAATTAATTTTAAAATTTTGGGATGAACATCTCTTAAGGATTGTAAAAACTTGATTTGTCCTTTGTTTTGGTTTTAAATGAGTGGGTATGAAAATTTGAAAATTTTCTTGGTTTTACTAGTCACCTTCCTTTTTCTTTTTTCATCAATGTTGGTCCATTGACAGTACTAACAGGCTTGCTTCTCACTGCTTTACAATGACAGTACTACCAGACTGCTTTTGTTAGTGTGGATGAAGCTTCTCAATCAAATCTTGTAGCATATCCATCCTGTAACTCAAGACTATTTTGAAAAGCTAGATCAGATGGTTACCACGTGAAACTTTGAGGAAAAAATGAAGGGAATCCAATTTCTTTATCAATATTCAGTCATTCTGCTTTTGCCTGTATAAAAGAATGTAATAGTTTAGTAGTATTACAAAATAATGTAATGTTTTAGTGGGATTTGTGTTCAGGAACTTCAATTTTATTTTTAATGTAGTGAATGGATTGTAATGAAGCAAAGATATTGCATGTTGCTTTATCCAGTATTTTATGTCCTTATTTTGATGTGCAGCTCCTTATGTACATTTCTTATGCATTACTTATGTGCAACACATATTCAGTAATGTCCTTTTGAATCCATTTTGAATCCATTTGCAACACATATTCAGTGATAATAGCTAAAACTATACCATGAAGTGAAGAAAAACATATAATTGAAATTTCAAGCTAAAGAATGTATTTTTGTAAGAAAACAGGCATGGTCGTTCCTCTTACTACCAAAGGTCTGAAACCTCTTACTTGTGCCTTTACATGTTCCAAATGAGATTTATATTTTGATAAGCCAAGAGTTCGGATTTTCTTCATTACATTTGTTCATTTACATAGTGCTCGGGATTATGATAAAATTCTATCAAGGTTTTCCAAGGATTTGAATCACCATATACACCGTACTTTTCAAGTACCTACAATGAAGTTTGGAATGCAGGGTGAGTGGTGTTACATGGAAATTGACAAGATATCTTTAGAAAACCAAGTCTGCTACCAAACCTGCATGATAATAGCTAAAACTAATGTTTTAGATATTACGTCATAAAAATGCAATCTGTTTGAAGAACATTTGCCCCTTAATTGGCATGAAAATTCATCTAGTTTAGCATTAAGTATATCAAGGATTTACACCTTCCATCCCAAAATGTGGAATACAAATTTCTTCAACAATTAGCAATCAAATCTAAAATTAGCTACAATTGTCCCAAGCACTGCTGCAAAGCAACAAGCCCTTGACAGACATTAGTTGGTACAAATTCCAGCCCTTGACAGACATTAGTTGGTACAAACAGAGAAGAAGAACCACAACAGGAAGGCATGGGCAGAAATGTATCTCCTGAGTTTTACCTGAAGAATCTCTCCCTTTTTAACCTGAAGAAAATAATGGCAATGCAAACAATCAGATCAAGACCTTGAAAAAGTGAACTTGCAAACAATCAGATCAAGACCTGACTTTAAAAGTGGTACAACTACCTGACTTTAAACGCCAGTCCCATGATTACTGCAATTCTGAAGGACACTCTATAGACAAAAATTTCCAAATTAATACAGATATATAGATATACAAGTGTTGTTATAGCAATCTCAGTTCAACCTATGGGTGAATCACATTCCTCATCTATACTTGGATCCTAATTAGCGCCAACATTTGATTCTCCAATCCTACAAGGCACAACAAATAGCAAAGTCATATTTCAACAAATAACTAAGTTAAATTGAATCAAATAACAAAGTCAAAAGACACAAACTTGTTTACCGATTATTAAGATGGGGACAGTTTCTTTTTACAGTGTGTGACACCAACTTAGCTACATCCACGACAACGCCCCCTTGGGGTTTTTGTTTTTCCCAAGCCCTTTCTTTGCCACCCTTGACCTTTTGCCACACCCTTTTGCACGCACTTGGTTACGACTCAATGTAAGTCGACTCACTTGTCCCGGTCATGTTAACTGACTTGGATGCACTCATTCCAGCGGACTCCATTTTATTGTTTCGTTTGGAACCATTATTCTCAATTATTTGCTTAATCTTTTCATATCTACTATCGAAACATTCTTTTAATGCAATTGTGGCTTCTTCATTTGTGAGAGCACTATCAATCATCTCTAAAGATTGTTGAATCAATTGACTCATGACGATGTAAGTATCCTTGTCATCTTTTATCTCCACCCCTTATCATCAATTACACAACTTGATTTTCTTTGTTTTGTCCACCTTTTTAAAATGTATTTTGCGGGCAATTTGTCAAGATCATGATACTTATGCAAATAAGCTATCACATGCTTGACATAAAATTCACAAACTCTCGAACTTTTGCATGTAAGACGTTGCATAATCTAAGGATTTGTCATCTCGAATCTCCCCGACTTTAAACTTCTTGACATTCCTTGATGAAATCTTATATACATGGTAGTTGACATCCTCCTTCATAAGTTCAAACCTATAATTCAAACTCTCGCACTGACTCTTCTTCAAATTTATAATACATAGAGTGTGTATAAATGTCAACCATTTGAACTAAGAAGTCATGACGATATTTCATTCTCGGCCTCTCAACCAAATCTTTGTTATCCGAAACCAACTCTGCATGTCGTTGCTGCTGAAGACCCCGACCAAACTGAATCATAAAATCCACTAAAGAATTCCTTTTAGAAATAATTTTTTTAAAGAATGCATGACAACTCTCAGCTCGTTGGCTACTTGACATGTCGACTGAGAAAACATGATTCACATGCGCGGGTACCCATCTACAACGGATGTCAAACATTGATTGTAGCCATTTATTAGCATTCAACCCACTTTTCTCCATCAACGCTACCCAAGTAGAGTCAAATGATTCCACAGTCTCCGAATTCCAAATGCAATCTGAAAACTCCTTATAGTAAGCACTGTATTTTACCGAATCAATCTTCTTTAAAAATTTGGTCAATATGTGCCAACAACAATACCTATGAAATGTATTCGGAAGAATCTGTGAAATGGCATTTGTCATAGCCGGATCCTGATCGGTGATAATCATCTCAGGTGCATCGCCTGGCATTGCTTCTAAAAAACACTTGAAAAGCCATTCAAAACTAGCTATGGTCTCATCACTTAAGAAAGCACAACCAAATACAATAGTTTGACCATGATTATTAACCCCTATTAGTGGTGCAAATATCATTCCGTAACAATTAGTATTGTATGTGGTATCAAAAATGACAACATCACCATAAAATCTATAAGCGAATCTAGAGAAGTTGCATCGGCCCAAAAAACAACGAATGATCCAATTTTCATCGTCTCATGTCGATTGTGAAAGTGAATGAAGGATTCTTTTGTTGTTCTAACTATAAGTACTCATTCAACATATCCCCATCATGTCTCTTCAATTCATTTATATTGCACTTCTTTCAAAGTTATACAAATCTCATTCAAGTCAACCAATATTTTCATAGCCACCGCTCCTTTGCCAAGAATATTGTATTGTTGGTATTGTGGTATATTCACCGTGTTAAGTTCTTATTTCGAAGATTTTGGGCCATTGACACATTACTGATTGTGATCGTAAAGATGCCTCTTATATGGGGTTGACAATGGGTGAGAATGACCTCCTCGATTTTGTGTAATTACGCATAAGTCATTTCTTTTTACCACTATAATTCTTGCACCACAACTTTCTTTTGTAGATCCCCGTTTTCTTTTTACAACCACATCGGCTAATACTTTGCCCTTTCCTTGCTTAGAACACACATACTCCTTCCTACAAATCTCATTCTTTACACCTTTTTTCTCCCAAAACTTTCAGACACTAAAAACCAAAGGCGTGCATAAGCATATGTATTGTAAAAGTTGTGAATATCATCTAATGTTTGAAATTCTTGACCAAGCTTAGGCGTCAACTCATCTCCTACTTGAGGATAGTACACAACAGTATTAGTACTGTGAACATTCAACCCCTCTCCACTCAAGTCATCCCCATCCATTTCTATTTTCAAATTCATTTCTACATTATCCCCGCAACTCCCTAATTCATGGTCCATGTCATCCATTATATTTACACCTGGACAAACAGAAATTTACTTGAACCTGTAAAATCACCAATAAAACAATTAAACACAAAGGGATAGTTTTTCACATAGCCCTACCACAAATGTGACAAATGATTAGAAGCAAATGCAGATGAAAAAAACTGTGGGTGAAATCTGCATATGAAAACAACACTGAAAATCTACAGGTTTATATGTATTCAGATTTTACTGACAACTTAGTTCTGTACAATAATTCAAGATACCAGCTTAACAAAAATTGAAAAATCGAAAAATGAATTTTAACAGATAGAAGAGAAAAACAGCAACAAAAAATAACAAAAAATTAAGAAACCAACCCTTTTAGAAGTTTAGCAGTAGAGATAAAAGAAAACCCCCAAATCGAAAAATCGAAAAATCAAAAAATGAATTGAAGTCATCCGATAGGAAAAGCCCTTACCGAATCGATGTCTGTGATGAGCAAAATCGAAGTCTTTCTTTTTCATACCCACTCATTTAAAACCAAAACAAAGGACAAATCAAGTTTTTACAATCCTTAAGAGATGTTCATCCCAAAATTTTAAAATTAATTAAAAGCCCTAAAATAAGAAATTAGGGCTAATTCCCAAAGGTTAGAAATTCCCAAATCGAATCAAAAAGTGAAATCATCACATAGTTAAATCTTAACGAAATCGGAAAATAAATCTGAAATTTACCGAAGGTTCCCGTTTGTTGTGTTTGCCCCTTTCGATTTGGTCTCTGTTTGCTGCAATTTTTGTATTCGATTTAGTCTCGTGCTGCGATCGATTAAGTTAATGAGAGAATTGAGGATGGGTCGTGATGATGAGGGGTTTCATCGTGGGTTTCAAACAGGTGAAGAAATGAGAGAAGTGAAGAAAGAGAAAGGGGTTTCAACTGCTTTGGAGAGAAGGAGAGAAAAGCACGAGTTATGTTTTGGAGAGAAGAGAGAGAATGTCATAATGCAAAATTTTGTGAAGGCTGATGATATATAGGTCTGCTACTTAAGAAGTTATGTCAGTTAAGTGGTCTGCTCTTGAACCGTGCTGTATATATATATATATATATATATATATATATATATATATATATATATATATATATATACACACACACACACAGAGAGCAATTTTAAGCATACATCTTAAATAACATACATCTCTTTAAATAACATATTTTTAATAAAACTATGCTGCTTTTGAAGATTTTTTTTAAAATAAAATAATATTAAAAGAGAGTGGTCCTTCTACTTAACTTCATTTTATTTATAAAATGCCACTATGACCCTACTTATTTTTTAAAATAATCTCCAAAAAAATATAATTTTAATAAATATATCTATTTTAAAAAGATATACTATTCAAGCAAGTATGCTTTACATCCGCCTTTCTCTCTCTCTGTATATATGTTTCATCCTTAACAAAAAAAGGATTCATTTTGTAATACTAATTTTATAGCCAGCATATGATATCCTATTTTTAATTCCAACAATTTATTTAGAATAATGTCTATTTAAATTTTAATTATTCGTAACAAAAAGTTCATGAAAATGGTACGATATTTTTTGAAGGAAGGATAGTTTTATAAATTTTAAATGCTTATAAATTGTACACACGGTAATCTTACAATAAGATGTACTTATTACATAATTGAGTATCAAAGGAATACCGTTATAACTACAAGTAAATTTCATAATTAAAATCTATAGTTTCCCGAGTAAAATATAATTAAAATATGACGCAATTTTAATCATCAGATCAAAGATGATAGTCGTTACAGGCATGTTCGGAAATGATCAATTTTAAAATGACTTATAAATTATTTTAAATTATGAATTATTAGTAATAACGTTCGGTATTAATTTGATTTATAAATAAGAAATTAAGTTAAAATAAGTTATGAAAATATTCTACCATAATGACTTATAAGTTAAAATAAATATAAAATTACTAAAATGACATTAATAAAAAGAGATAAAATAAAAAGGGACAAAATAGGCATTCGTTTTAATCAAACTAACTTATTTTAAAATGACTTATAAGTCATTTTTAAATAAATCAAAATAATTACTTATTTTTTTGACTTAAAACTTATAAATTAAAAAAATAAGTTATTACCACACAAAAAATAATTTATAAATTAATTACAAGTTGTTCGCATCGGTACTTATATAGGCGCGATAATATAATTGATTAACTGTAAAATCGATTTATATTAACTTTGGGCAAAATAGATTGGTTAATTATATAGTTGACATCTCTCTTTTTACGATGTTACAATGATTAAATATAAATCTTTCTTAGTCCTTTCTCATATTCCTCCTTAGACTTCCAAAAATAATAAATACTCCTTAAATTCTAAAAATAACATGAGTTGGAAATGATATTTGTTGTATACATGGTTAGATATCTCCTTTTTCTTCAATAGCGACGGGATTGGGTTGACTGATCAAAACGTAGCCGTTTTTTTATAACACTCGCGCAAGTGACTGCATGGGACATAAAAGCAGCAATAACGAATCCAACTAAGGTACTCCTCATTCTTATAATATATATGATATTTTAGATAATTTTATTTTTTAATTATTTGATGTTTTATATAATTTAAAAAGTTAATTATAATTTTTATAGAAAAATAAAATACAGATAAGAGAGAGTATGAAATAAATATATGATAAAAGAGTATTATAGATAATTAATACTATATTTAATATTATTTGTAAAATCTCAAATTTTATGAATAAAGATTTAAATTTCTTGATTTTTTTTTTGAATATTATGGTGTGGATTTAATATAATGTTAGAGTTGTGGGTAATATTTATAAATTTTGTAAAGTATGCAAGTTGTTATATTATATTCGATTGGTCGAAGATATTCTTTAATAATCGGGAATATTCGTATGGCCAAGACAATCATTGAGTGGACCCATAACGGAATTTTTGTCGGATTGAGAAAAAGCGACAAAAATATTTTTATGAAAATAACTTGGCGGAAGTTTACTGGTTAATCTTTGTTGAACTACTCAAGAAGTAAAAGAAATCTGATAATCTGGCGTGGTTGCGTAAGAAGCACTGCGGTATTGATTATTGATCTTTACGTGATAAGTCACTTAGTTTTGTTTTATTGATATTATTAATGTAATAAAAGCGGAAAAAACTTTTATATAAAACATAATACTTTTATAAAGTTATTCTACTAATGCTAAATTTTAATATTATGCCATTTGTAAAATCCCAAATTTTACTGAATAAAGATTTAAATTTCTAAAAATATATTTTTTTTTAATATTATGGTATGTATTTGATATAATGTTATAGTTGTGGGTAGTATTTATAAATTTTGCAAAGTATGCAAGTTGTTTGTATTATATTAGATTAATTAGGGAATATTCGTTTTAACGAGGGAATATTAAATGCGACGGCACAATCGTTGATGAACCCACAACTGAATTATTATTTGATCGGATTGAGAAAGCGACAAAAATATTTTTATGAAAATAACGGCCGAGTTTTATCTTTAAAACTATTGAACTACTACATTAGTAAAAGTACATTAATCTGGCGTGGTTGCATAGTGGCAAACGGTATTGGTTATTGATGCTTACGTGATAAGTCACTTAGTTATACTCAATTATTGCTATAGTAATTGCTGCATCATATCTCTCATATTATTGATTCGATTATTGTCACAGTATCATCTGCGTTATATGATATATTATTAAATCAATAATTGAGACGACAAAGTTATTCATATTATTAAATTACAATATTTAAAATGTCTGAAGTTACTTGAGGAGAGGTTTGGTCACCTAATTGCATTGCGCAAATAGGAATCCTTATTAGAAAGCCCCTCTTTCCTAGGAGCGACACAGTTTGTTAAATATTGTGAGTTATAATATTAATGATGAATAAGTTCGTGTTGATTAAAGATGAATTTGATAGTTCCATTGTGTTGGGATTATTAGTGTTAGTGGAAATCGACATCTATTTCGATGATAATTGATGTCTGGGGGTTATATTGATAAATCGGGTAATTTATCGGATAAATGAACAATTAATTGCTACTAATTCACATGCTTATATAACTATTTATTCACATGTGTGTACTATTGAGTCACATTCACTTACTATTATGGGAGTTGGTGCAAGATTGATGATACTTGCATGACTAAGTTAAAAATAGAGGTATAGATGGAGAGTCTTATCTTTGTAATTAATTTTTTCACATGTTTAGAACTATTGAGTCACATGATTTATTATTGATTCACATGATTTACTATTAGGGGAGGTGGTGCGTGTTTGATAATACTTGGATGATTGAATTAAAATAAAAGAAAAGTTGGAGGTATTGTCTTTGTAATTTTTCGAGCCCCAAAATATCAATTATCGAAACTATATTTTCCTATAAATGAAGCTCATTCTTCCTTCATTTCTCACCAATTGACCAAAGCTATAGAGAAATTATTATAGAGAGAAGCTATAGAGAGAAAATCTATAGAGAGAAAGAAGAAAAGAAGCACCTTACCTCCTTATTCCGATATCCGGTTTCTTACGAGGTAAGAGATATTATTTGTTGTACTGTAAGGGGGTATTATTTCTTTCGTATTCATGAAGAGAGCTATTGTTATTCCATTCCTTATTATTACATTGTAATAACTTTGTATATCTGAAGTCGCATACATGGTGAAATTCTTCATTATTCCATTCTTCATTATTATCTTTGAATAACTTTATACATGTCTGATCTGCATATCATGGTGAAATTCTTCAATTATTCCATTCTTTATTATTACATTTGGAATATCACAGCCGGTGCAAATTTACTTTGACTGGTTCCGTTCTTTATTATTCTGCTTTGGAATAACCTATTTATCTGAATATATACATGGTAAAAATTCTGTTGTTATTACATTCTTTATTATTACGTCGAAATATCACATATATGCGTTTCTGGCGGGACTGGTTCCATCATTTATTATCCTGTTGGAATAACACTTTGTCTGTCAAATCTGCATGCATGGTGATTTCATTGTTATTCCATTCTTTATTATTACATTTGGAACATCACAGCCGGTGCGAATTTCGCTTTGACCTAGTTCCGTTATTTATTATTCTATTGGAATAACTTTTGTACATCTGACGTCTGCGTACGTGGTGATTTACATTGTTATTCCATTCTTTATTATTACATTGGAATATCACATGCATGCGTTTTACGGACACGGTTAAAATCTTTATTATTACGTTGGGAAAACTTTGCAATGCGGTCTCTATCGCATGCATGGTGAATCCTTACATTATTCCATTCTTTATTATTACATTGGAATAACTTTTTTACATGTGGATTACCACATGCGTGGTGAATGATCCTTACGTATTCATTCCTTATTAAATTGTGGAAATGATATAGTTACGTTGATTATGATGAGAGTCATAATAAAAAGCATTGGATGATGAAAATCATGGGTATATGAAGTATTAGTAAGTGTTATGATGAGTTATGTTGGTTATTATGTGAAAACATGAAAGTTTCTTAGAAATCACAAAGGGTTGAAAAATCGATTTTGGTGAAAATGGAACATGAAATTCAATTGATCATATCTCCTATTATATTTTGAATTTTTGAGTGTGGACAAGTTCTAGAGTTAGATCTATGAGTTTTGTAGCATCTCCAAGTGGAATCACTTTGGAAATGGTGTTGTAAATTTTTAAGTGTGGGTGATTTTACCAAAGGAGTTAAAAGCTGAAAATTACAGAAATGCTACTATCCGATTTTTAGAAGAAATTGTTTTGACCACTTAATTTGTGAGAAAAATTCGGCCATTTGGGACATGAAAATATATAGTATAAAGTACCTCTGTCCAAAAATAAGTTCATTCCACTTAAAATGAACAAGTTATGACCATTTTCAATCTTTAGGTTTTTCCAACGAAAATGCTATAACCGGGAGTTCTATAACTCGATTGACCATGAAATTTATCTTTGAAGCTCATGTTTAAATGTGTAAGATCCCTTTAAGATTTGGGAATTTTTGGAGTTAAACTTGAGATAGCTAATTTCTTAAGAAATTAATTGAAATTGATTTTAAAAATAGTAAATGAATTTTAAAAATTAGAGAAAAATATATATTTCTTTATGGGACTATATTATGCTAAATCCCGAAAAAAGAAATATTTTTTGGACTAATTTGGTATTTTTTATGAAAATGGTTTAATTACGAATATATGAGTTAAATATGTTATGTGAAGTAACAAAGTTGGAAAATAGGATTTTATGGCTTGGAAATCCTATATAAGGTATATGTAGATTGTTGATAAGGGATTTGATCATTTGTGATGAAATATTATGAGTATGACATTTTTGAATGATTAAATGCATTATTTGATAAAGTGTAAACAATTGAAATAAATTATTTATAAGTTTAAGAAGTGATTAAAATATTGTTATAATATTAACAATATTAGATTATGAGTTATTTAAGTGATGGATAATATTTGGATAAATTTAAAGTCTTTAATATTTATCCTTGTTTTAGTTTGATTAATGCTTATATCATTGTCATCATCCTCCATTGCTTATATGGTGATGAAAGTTATCTTTAACTTACGTGCGAAGATGGTACATTGTTTATTGAATTATATATCTTTGGCTTCTGCATAAGATGAATTATTGATTATTGGTTTTATTGTTGTATATCTTTGGCTTACGTGCAGAGATGGACTTGGTATGATTATGACCAGGAATTATTTGGTATAGTCATGACCATTGATGATTTAATGAATATCCTTGGCCCGTAGTGCAGTGATGATTAGATGATGTGGTTTATTTATTAAGATGAGTCTCAGCGATAAAATTTGATGAAAACATTTTAAATCATAGAAGATAGTAGATTTTATTCTCTACTTGACTTTTCTAATGGATTGCTTGTTCCGCTGCAGTTAAACTTGATGTCTATTGTATTTTATCAGTTTAACATTGTTGAAGACTATTGATAATTTATTACGCATTATCTTAGTCATAATATTTCTTCTTTGGGCTAGTTGAGCTCACCCTTTCTTTCCTTTGTTCTCTTGAGAAATGAGAATATAGGACGGGACGAGTCGGGAAAGGAGTGATGGTCAGGATGATAGCATTAGTAGTCCTCACTATTACGATTAAATAGTGCGACAATAAATGTAATGATGAATCCTTTGAGTTTGTATCTTCGTCTAGATGACAATATCGTATTAAAACTCTTAGACTATGTTTTGTCAAGTATTTTACACTGCAGTTGTATTATTAAGTTGTATTTGAATTTTGTACCATGTATTTGGCAACTTCGAGATGGGTGATGAATACCGATTTTGGGGGCGTCACGGTTGGTATCAAAGCTTAGGGATATGATCCTTCTTTGATTTGAGATTTGAGACTAGGAACTGGGAGGAGGGGAATTCATTCGCTAGTATGACCTACTAAGTTTATTTTTATTTAATTGGTCCGTCGGAGTATAGGGATAATATGTGATATGTTAATTAACCCTTATTTTGTGACGGTGTTTGTATTCGAGATGTTGTGAATAGGGCTTAGTTATTGGAGCGCGATAATGAGTCGACACAACCAAAAGCAGCAACGACTAACAACACGATAATAATCATATCATGCGGTGGCGGGGCCATGAACAATGATAACCATCGTAGGAAAATTATCATCCCAAGAATGGTAAACACTTACGTGGTAATCATGTCCAAGATAATATAAGTGGAAATTTCAAGAAGAAGGTCACTAGCCCAATTTTTTCGTGCACGAAAGTCAAGTCCAATTTGGAACGGTGGCACCAAAATGCGGATCTGGACAAAACAAAGTCGGTGGTTTCAGGGAAGAGCATTTTCGCGACTTCTCAAAAAGTAAGTAACCCGACGAAGTTAGCACGAGTTAGTTAATTATAAATTCTTGCGAAGTCTATGCCTTATTAGATACCGGTTCTACCCATTCTTTTATCTCTCTTGCTTGCACTCAACGTTTAAATTTGACTTCAGAAAAATTGGACTTTGACTTATCTCTTAAAGCTCCGTTAGGAGAAACCTTCATTACATATGCTATCCAAGTCTTGGATGAGAGTCACAGTTTTGAATGATATTTCGATTGTTAATAAATTTCCTGACGTATTCTTGAAGACTTTTTAGCCTACCCAGAGGCGTGAAATCGAATTTTGTATTGACCCAACCTGAAAACCCATTTCTATAAAACCCTAAATATTTCTTCAACCAAAACGAGCGTGTCATGCGCCCAAAAGCGTTGGCTTGAGGCATTGAAGATTACGATCATACCATTAAATACCATCGTGGGAAAGCGAGCGTGGTAGGCGACGTATTGAGTAGAAGATCGTATTCGTTTATGAGTGCGATTTGTTAACACAAAGACCCATTTCATTATAACTTATAAATGATGTAGATAGAGTTAAAGGCTTTAAGGACCCACATGAAGATAACGAATATACGAGTAGAATCGACTTAATCGATAAAGTTAAAGGCATGCAAGCTACATACTCGGTGATGAAAATGTGAAGAAGAAGGTTCAAGAGGCGTTATTCTAGAAGCGAAGAATCGACGAAGAGAAATCTCAACCCTCGATTTAATTGGCACATTTGAAATCCTCGATCGGTAGGAACCGTAGCTTATAGACTCGTTTTGTAAGACCCCGAAATTTTTTTTAAATAAAAAGGAATTTCCTTTATTTATTATTTTGAAATAGTAAGGGTGGATTTGATTAATGTGGATAGTTATGGGTAAAATACGCAAATATTTCAAAATAAGCAAGTGGTTATAAAATATTCATTGTTGTGGGGAATATTCGTTTGGTCGTGTGGAATATTCGTCTGCTTTGTCGGGGAATATTAAATACGACGGCGAAGCCATGTGTGGCCCCATAACTGAGCGATTGGATGAAAAAACGACAAATATAAGTTGTTTAAAAATAACTAGTAGTTTATTCTGAATTAACCTATTGGAATGCCCGTTGGTTAAAACACGATGTCTGGCGTTGTTGCACGCGGTAGCACCAGTATTGCACCAATTATTGAAGGCTTTACTCAATAATGGTTCACGATAATTCTTGTTCAAGATTTTATTTTATTGAGTTAATAATTCTGCGTTGATATTTTATATTGTTGTTGTTTGATAATTGTCATTACACGGTATTTTCATTATCGA
Organism: Panax quinquefolius; assembly: GCA_020205615.1. Classification (NCBI taxonomy): domain Eukaryota; kingdom Viridiplantae; phylum Streptophyta; class Magnoliopsida; order Apiales; family Araliaceae; genus Panax; species Panax quinquefolius. The sequence goes on along the minus strand of JAINUW010000089.1, from coordinate 170,261 downwards.
AGCAATAATTCATATTATCTGAATAATATTATTAGATAACATTATTGGCAATGTCTAGAAAGTTACGTCTAAGGAGAGGTTTGGTCACCTAATTGCGGCGCATGAAGAAGAAATTCTTATTGGAAAGCCCCTCTTCACAGGAGCTGCTGATTTATCGATATTGTGATTCGTAATATTATTTGTGAATAATTAATTATTGGTTCATATGATGAGAAAATATTGATTTTATGTGGATATAGATGGAGAAAAATTTTAATGTGACAATTGTTGAAAATTAAAATTTTATCTTTTTCGATAAGATAATGTATTATTATATTTTAATAATATAATAATGGTGATATTTTTACACGAATGTGGGATATATGAGTATCTGAGGAGGAAGAGTATTTTTGTTGCAATAAATGTTTAAAACATGTTAAACATGTCGGTTGGACCCCATTTATTGGTGAAATTTGATTATAAAGCATAAAATTACCCGTTTGTGGATTTGGTCAATTTCATTTGGAATTGGAAAAACTTTCTTCTGTAAAGTTGTAGAGAATTGAATTTCCTATAAAACTCATGAGATTCGAATTTTCTGATAAAAGGGCTATTTATTGTGAATTATTGAAGTTAGAAGTCTCAAAATAATTGATTTTGGAAGTTTTAATTATTATTTTAAAGAAAAATGTTTTTTGCATTTAAGTGGGCTAACATGTGATATTAATTGCTGAAATCAGATCTTCAAAGATGGGCTAAGAAATTTATAATATATATTAATATTTTATTAAATTTTACGCTTTGGTGTTCTAGCGTTTTCCTATAAATAGGGTCTTGGGTTAGAATTGAAAATCACACTTTGAAAGCTGAAGTTTTCTCTCTCTATATTATCGGCGTATTCTTGTGAGTATTTTGAGTATACTTTGAGTATTGTTAGGCGGTGCAAGTTCCTTTAAAGATATACCCTATTCCAGTTAAATCTTAATCTTTCGAGGTAAGGGATGTTATTTTCTTCTCAAATGATATTATTTCTTCAATATCATTATCTTTGAAATATTGGTTGGAACTTTTTATCAAATTTGGAACTTTTTCATGTCGGGTTACTATTCATGAGTTCTTATTCACGAAGTTCTTATTCATGAGTTCTTATTCACGAGTTACTATTCACGAGTACTATTAAGCGAAGCGTGAAGATGTTTTTTTGGAATTTCTATCTTTTGGTGTCGAAGTTACTATTCACGTATACGGCACTATTCACGTATCGACACTATTCACGTGATACGGCCTTATTCATAGAAAAAAATAAAATTTCTTCTTTTTGTCCAAAATATCTATTACGGATACTAGCTTTGATTGTATCCATATTTTTGATCATTCTTGAATTTTACACCACTATGATTATTTTTGAGGTATTTTTTTGAACATGGATAAAACAAAATACGAATCCTTAATCCTTAATCCTTGTCATTTTGTTTCACCTTTGGATTCGTTTCTTTAAAATATTTTTCATCATCCTCGGTCTTAAATGATGATATTATTGAATATCTTTGGCACGTAGTGCAAAGATGAATGATTTCTTAAGAATATCTTTGGCTGTAGTGCAAAGATGAGCAGTGTTGAGATGAACATGACCGATGATTAATATCTTTGGCGCGTAGTGCAAAGATGAGCAGTGTTTAAATGAACATGACCAATCGATGAATATCTTTGGCACATGGTGCAAAGATGAATATTTGATTCGAGATGTATATTGAGTGATGTTACGAGGGATAAAAGATGAGCGATGAACTTTTAAATTCATACATAGAAGATAGTAGTTTGCATTCTCTACTTAACTCTTCTAATGAATTATTATTTCCATTTTGCGAATATTGATTTAAAATTTGTTGTCTATTGTATTCTATTAGATTTTTCCCTGTTGAAGACTAACGATAATTTGTTGTATATTATCTTAGTCATAATATTCTTTCTTGAAGCTAGTTGTCTTTAACCCTTTTCCTTTTTGTTCCATTTTTCTCGGAGGCGAGAATATAAGCGAGTGCAGTCGGGGTATGGAATGAAGGTTCTAGAGAGAGTTGTTTAGTAGTCCTCACCATTTTTTGTAAAATAATGTATCAATAAATGTGATGAGGATTTATTTGAGTATAGATATTATGCAGAAGATAATATTTGTATTTAAACTCACAGCTTTCTTTGTTGTAATAATAAAGTTGTAGTTGTTTACGTGCCGTGTATTGACAACTCGAGAATAGGTGATGTATACCTATTTTGGGGCGTCACATCGTTTTACTGCCAAAGTATGTCGCGTGTTCATAACATTTTCACGTATCGATGTTACGTAAATATGTGAACGACCGAACCACATTATTGATTTAGAACCCAGGACGAGATAGTGGATAATTAACGTTATGCGAGATGTACTGTTAAAATTACGGAATGTATTCAACACTTAAAGGTTATACCTCGAGAGTTAGAATCGGATGAAGTGTCCTAAATCACATTGACGTACCAGTGCGATAAATACGTAAATTTCGAGGGCGAAATTTCATAAGGAGGGAGATTGTAAAATCCCAAATTTTACGAATAAAGATTTAAATTTCTAGAAATATTTTTTTTAATATTATGGTATGTATTTGATATAATGTTATAGTTGTGGGTAGTATTTATAAATTTTGCAAAGTATGCAAGTTGTTGTATTATATTCGATTGGTGGGGAATATTCGTTTTAGCGGGGAATATTAATGCGGCGACCACAATCATTGATGGACCCCACAATGAAATTATTGCCGGATTGAGAAAACGACAAAAAAATTTTTTATGAAAATAACGGCGAAGTTTTACCGTTAAAGCTGTTGAACTACTCCTCAGTAGTAAAAATACAATAATCTGGCGTGGTTGCGTAGTGACAAAGCGGTATTGGTTATTGATCTTTACGTGATAAGTCACTTAGTTATACTCGATTATTGCTTTACGATAATTCTTTGCATCATATCTCTCGTATTATTGATTCGATTATTGTCACGATATCATCTGCGTTATATGATATATTATTAAATCAATAATTGAGGCGACAAAAGTTATTCATATTATTAAATTGCAATATTTACAATGTCTGTAAGTTACGCCAGGAGAGGTTTGGTCACCTAATTGCGCGGCAATAAGGAGAAATCCTTATTAAAAGCCCCTCTTTCTTGGGAGCGACTTCGATTGTTAAATATTGTGAGTTATAATATTAATGATGAATAAGTTCGTGTTGATTAAAGATGAATTTGATAGTTCCATTGTGTTGGGATTATTAGTATTAGTGGAAATCGACATCTATTTCGATGATAATTGATGTCTGGGGGTTATATTGATAAATTGGGTAATTTATCGGATAAATGAGCAATTAATTGCTACTAATTCATATGCTTATATAACTATTTATTCACATGTGTGTACTATTGAGTCATATTCACTTACTATTATGGGAGTTGGTGCAAGATTGATGATACTTGCATGACTAAGTTAAAATAGAGGTATAGATGGAGTCTTATCTTGTAATTAATTTTTCACATGTTTAGAACTATTGAGTCACATGATTTACTATTGATTCACATGATTTACTATTAGGGGAGGTGGTGTATGTTTGATAATACTTGGATGATTGAATTAAAAATAAAAGAAAAGTTGGAGGTATTGTACTGTAATTTTTCGAGCCCCAAAATGTGCAATTATCGAAACTATATTTTCCTATAAATAGAAGCTCATTCTTCCTTCATTTCTCACCAATTGACCAAAGCTATAGAGCAATTATTATAGAGAGAAATTATAGAGAGAAGCTATAGAGAGAAAATCTATAGAGAGAAAGAAGAAAAGAAGCCTGCTACCTCACTATTCCAGTATCCAGTTTCTTCTGAGGTAAGGGATATTATTTGTTGTACCTGTAAGGGGTATTATTTCTTTCGTATTCATGAAGAGTGCTATTGTTATTCCATTCCTTATTATTACATTGTAATAACTTTGTATGTCACGAAGTCCGCATCGTGGTTAAATTCTTCTATTATTCCATTCTTCATTATTATCTTGGAATAACTCAATACATCTGCAATCCGCATACATGGTGAAATTCTTCAATTATTCTATTCTTTATTATTACATTTGGAATATCCCAGCCGGTCTGCAAATTTAACTTGACTTGGTTCCGTTCTTTATTATTCTGCTTGGAATAACTTTATTTATCTGATAATCTATACATGGTAAAAATCATTGTTATCACATTCTTTATTATTACTGCCGGAATATCACATGCGTAAGCGCGTTTCTATTGGACCAGGGTTCCATCATTTATTATCTGTTGGAATAACTTTATCATCTTAATCTGCATGAATGGTGATTTCATTGTTATTCCATTCTTTATTATTACATTTGGAACATCCAGCTTGGTCGTAATTTCGCTGACCTAGTTCCGTTATTTATTATTACGTTGAATAACTTTATACATCGACGTCTGCATGCGTGGTGATTTCGTTGTTATTCCATTCTTTATTATTACATTTGGAATATCCTGCGTGCGCGTTTTATGCGGGACTGGTTAAAATCTTTATTATTCATTGGGAAAAACACATGCATGCGGTCTATCGCATGCATGGTGAATCCTTCATTATTCCATTCTTTATTATTACATTTGGAATAACTTTTATCATGTGGATTACCACATGCATGGTGAATGATCCTTCGTATTCATTCCTTATTAAATTGCGGAAATGATCCGTTCGTTGATTATGATGAGAGTTATAATAAAAGCATCGGACTGATGAAAATCATGGGTATATGAAGTATTAGTAAGTGTTATGATGAGTTATGTTGGTTATTATGTGAAAACATGAAAGTTTCTTAGAAATCACAAAGGGTTGAAAAATTAAATTTTGGTGAAAATGGAACATGAAATTCAATTGATCATATCTCCTATTATATTTTGAATTTTTGAGTGTGGTCAAGTTCTAGAGTTAGATCTATGAGTTTTGTAGCATCTCCAAGTGGAATCACTGGAAATGGTGTTGTAGATTTTTCGTGTGGACTGATTTTAGCAAAGGAGTTAAAAGTGGAAATTCTTGAAATCTATCGTCCGATTTTTAGAAGGATGTTTCGACTACTTAATTTGTGAGAAAAATTCCGGTCTTTTTGGGACATAAAAATATATGGTATAAAGTACCTCCTGTCCAAAATGAGCTCATTCGACTTAAAAATGAGCAAGTTATGACCATTTTAATATTTAGGTTTGATCATCGGTGATGAAATCTTATGAGTATGACATTTTGAATAATTAAATGCATTATTTGATAAAGTGTAAACAATTGAAATAAATGTTTTATAAGTTTAAGAAGTGATTAAAATATTGTTATAATATTAACAATATTAGATTATGTGTTATTTAAGTGATGGATAATATTTGGATAAATTTAAAGTCTTTAATATTTATTCTTGTTTTAGTTTGATTAATGCTTATATCATTGTCATCATCCTCATGCTTATATGGTGATGCAAGTTATCTTTGGCTTACGTGTGAAGATGGACTGTTGTTTATTGAATTATATATCTTTGGCTTACGTGCAAAGATGAATTGTTGATTATTGGTTTTATTGTTGTATATCTTTGGCTTACGTGCGAGATGGACTTGGTATGATTATGACCGAGGGATTATTCTAGTATAGTCACGACCATTAATTATTTAATGAATATCCATGGCTCTGTAAAGCGTGGGTTGATTCGATGATGTGGTTTATTTATTAAGCTGAGTCTCATCGATAAAATTTAATGAAAACATTTTAAATCATAGAAGATAATAGATTTTATTCTCTACTTGACTTTTCTAATGGATTGCTTGTTCACCTAGCTTAAACTTGATGTCTATTGTATTTTATCGGTTTAACATTGTTGAAGACTATTGATAATTTATTACTGCATTATCTTAGTCATAATATTTCTTCTTGGGCTAGTTGAGCTCTCCCTTTCTTTCACCGTTTTCTTCAAGAAATGAGAATATAAATTTGGATCCGAGTCGGGGAAAGGAGTGATGGTCCGGATGATAGCATTAGTAGTCCTCACTATTCTGATTAAATAGTGTGACTATAAATGTAATGAGGACTCCTTTGAGTTTGTATACTGTCTAGATGACAATATACGTATTAAAACTCTTAGATTATCTTTTATCGTATTTTACACGACAGTTGTATTATTAAGTTATATTTGAATTTTGTACCATGTATTTGGCGACTCAAGATGGGTGATGACTACATATTTTTGGGGGCGTCACAACCGTAATGTTACAAATAATGTGAAAAAAATCCTCATTGGCTCGTAGTGCATTGATGAACAGTTTTTGGTATGATTATGGCTATGGATTCTCTTCGGCCAAGGGTGCAAAGATGAATTATTTTATGACATGATCAGGACCGTTGATGAAAACACAATTTTCTTTGGCCCGTAGTGCATGGATAATTTGTGGTCGTGATACTAATGAATATCCTTGGCCGTAGTGCAGGGATGATGTGGATTATTTATTAAAATTTGAGTCTCAAATGATAAAAGTGATGAAAAACCTTTTTAAATCATAAAAGATAGTAGATTTTATTCTCTACTTGATTTTTTTAATGGATTGCATGTTCCGCTGCAGTTAAACTTGATGTCTATTGTATTTTATCAGTTTAACATTGTTGAAGACTAATGCTAATTTATTCTGCATTATCTTAGTCATAATATTTCTTCTTTGAAATTGAGTTGAGCTCACCCTTTTCCTTCACCGTTTCTTCTTGAAATGAGAATATAAATTTGGGGCAGTAGGGAAAGGATTGACGATCAGGATGATAGCATTAGTAGTCCTCACTATTCTGTTAAATAGTGTGACAATAAATGTAATGAGGACTCTATTGAGTGTGGATATTGTCTAGATGACAATATTTGTATTAAAACTCACAGCTCTCTTGTTGTATATTAAGTTTGTATTTGAATTTTGTACCATATATTTGGCGACTCAAAACGGATGATGTATACCTATTTTGAGGGCGCCACATTATTTCATAAATATTTTCTTAAGTCCCAACTCCCAAGGCAACCTTTTGAGTTTTCTATATCTTTAAGTTCCAACTAGAACCAAATATGTTTTTTCTCATGTTAAAAAAGAAACTGGACCAAATAGAAATATAATATCGAAATAAGAGAACGTAGATATTCAGTTGATTTCTTTTTCTAATGTAACAATATATTTTTATATACTTTTAATTTTAAATTTAACCACAATGTTCATTTCACAATTGAAATTTTGATTAGAAATGTACAAGTTAAGTGTCTGATTATTTTGAAATGGTGTCCTGATGTCAGAAATCAAGTGATAAATGTTAATTTTATTTATAATTTATAATATCTTAAAAGTTATATAAAATTTTTATTAATTTTTTTTGGAGAAAGAAGTATTTAGGGAAGCAACTCCAAAAAGATTAGCCTTTAATTAAAAGAGCACATGAAAACACAAGAAGCCATGTACATTATCATTACTTACATACTATAAGTATAATGATTTTACATATGTTGCCTTTCCTTTTTACATTATAAATTATCATCATTTTAACTATGAGTACTAATTATTATATATCTTGTCAAATAATTACAAATTCACGCATGCCAGAAAGGAACATTTAGTCATGAATAATACTCTCTCCAATCACATAATATATATGATGTTTTAAAATTATACACAAAATTAAAAAAATAATTATATAACATTAAATATAATATCAATTATCTATATATAATATCCTTAAATTCTTATAATTAATATACTTATCTCATACTCTCTCATATGTAACATTTTTTATGAAAGATAATTTGAAAAAATTGCAATTAATTCTTTTAAACTATATAAAATAATAAATAATTTAAGATAAATAAAATTATCTAAAACGTGATATGTGACGGACGGAGTGAAAATCATTATACCTTCCCATGCACCGAACTACTCTTGCATGCAAACATTCTCTTTAAATATATGTTTCATATAAAGCAAGTCAAAAATTTGAAAATATAAATAATGATTTGCGTGAGTGTATATATATATATATATATATATATATATATATATATATATATTGAAACAACCAATAACTAAAATTAATATATACATAAATAATTAAATATTGTCAATGAGTTAATTAATTAATTAGTTATAAGCAAAAAAAAGAAGAAGAAGAAAAACATGGGAATCACCAACCAAACAGATGAAATGGAAGGAAATTAATGGTTAAGTGGTTGAACTAAACCTGACAAATTCTTACTAAAAGAATATATGAGCAATGTAAGTTTAGTTAGAGAAGTAAGTGTAACTAAATTCTCCAATATTCTCAAGTCCTAATTCAAAAATCCCTCAAGTCAAAACAAGAATTCAACACAATTGATTAAATTAAATATTGATCAAAAGCGTTTTCTATGATTATCTTGACTGATCTCGATCGATCAGTTTAATTTTAGGCTAACATTTGGATCTTTAAATAATATAAATTAGATTTAGCAAGGGGAGGGGACCCTTGCTCTCTCCATCTTAATTTATGAAATGAGGTAGAGTAATTAGTGGACATTTAAATTAACAAAACAAATTCACTTACTTCCATCTTTCACTTTCTAGTTTCTACTTCTTCACTGGATTTGGTACTCCAAATTAATTCAAGGTGGGGCACCAACCTTACTGCCTACAGTGCCTAGCTAGGGTTAGGGGAGAGGGAGAGAGAGTATATAAGTTAATGCTAATTCATATACATTATATATGATCATGTTAAAACACAAGATCTTCATGAGTCATAACCAAAGATACTTTTAGTTTTCCAACAAAAGAAGATATATTTTTGTTATGACAAATTATGTCAAATATAATAAATCAAGATAAAAATAATAACACAAAGTTTTATGTGAAAATTCAAATCGAAAAAAAATTACGGAGAAGACAAAAGAAATCCACTAAATAAATACCTGAAGAGTAAAAGATAAAGAGAGAAAACTATGAGAATTCTTAAAATATTTCTGAATGTATCTGAATGTCTCTTCTCCAAAATCCTAACACCTATATTTATAGGTCATAGGAAAATCCATAATCAAATAGGATTAAAAATATTAAATTGAGTATAGGTAGAAAATATAACTTTCCTAAACCAAAACAGATTCTAGGTAATACTTAAATCCAAATCCAATAAGGATTCATTTTATACCCAACAAATCTCTACCTTGACATGAATCCTCCAAATATAGCACAAACAGTGAACTTTCCCCTTTTCTCAAAATGCACAAATCAAGTCTGAATTTTCTGAATAGATTCTATCTCCTCATTTATAGCAAACAACCATTTTTTTGAATTATTCGAGGAAACGACATCTTTATAAGTCACATGGTCACTGTAATCAACTGCCTCGACAGCTGATAAGGCATAAGCAACAAAATCTCGAATACCCATATCTCCGTGGTGGTCGACATCCTCCTTTTGCCTCGCTCTAGTGAGACTATATTGATAATCCATATGTTATTCCTCTAGAACTATATTCTCATCTACAACAAGAGTAGTAGTAGTAGCATGAACTATCTTTGTAATTTACGAACTCGAGGAGAAAGGTACTTCAAGCTCCACTTTCCGACTAACACTATCATTCAAAAACACAACCGAATCGCTAAAAGTGCTTTATCATCCATAGTTTTCATTCTCGACTCGTACATCTCGGTAGCTTTCTTAGTCTCCCGAATCCATATCGAGATATATCTACATGCCGTTGACTTCCCAACAATGACTTTCTTCAAGTCTTGCCGAGTAAGAACAACTTTCATCCGAACCTGCCAAAGACAGAAACTAATATTCCCATCGAATTTTTCAATATCAAATTTCATTGATGAAGTTAAACTTAACGCCATAGTATGGATCAATAATAACCAAGCTTTAATACTAGTTTGTTAGCGGAATTGCATGATCCATCCCATATCAATTCATCATACACCTGTGTAAATTGATCCAATAAGCATGTTGAATTACCTCTTTATACTAATTTGGCACCAAACTTAGGAAACATCATTTTTCTATAATTTACCTCTCCAAACGCTTATCAACACGACAAACTTTATAACGCTCTTTCAACTTACAAATTCTTCAAAATTTTCTCAACTAGCACATTCGCTAGATTGCAGTCTGAAGCTCTATCTAATGCGTACACATTGCACTTGCCAGCAAAATACTTCGATAGCACCAAGTCACCTCAATTTGGTCTACTCTCCTCGTCGTTACCTTGGACAACTTGTTCAAAGCCTGGAAGTACCTTGGAATTAACGTTACGATACCACTTTGTTAAAATATATGAAAGAGGATAAATTATAGAGAAATGAGGAAGAGTGTTTAAACTTTAAAATATTTGATTCAACTCACTTTCATTTCACTTGTTTCAATTGATCCAAGTATGAAAGGCTATTTATAGAGTTACTGAAACCTATCTATATGCTTCCATACATGAACTAGAACATGAATCTAATTTAATGAATGTATATACATGAACATTAATATTCATGTATCAATACAAATGTATCTTAAAATACCAATGCATGTATCAAGAAATACTAAACGTTATTCATAAATTTAGCTTACTTCCAACACTTTTCAAGTACCCCATCCCATGTAAACATATCAAAACAGCCTCTAGAGAAAACCCAATTCCTCCTACAAAAGTAATGTCATTTGAATCCATCGCTCACACCAAAATATACTCTTTCAAGAAAAATAATTAGCTCTAATAAACATTTCCAATATTAAATATTTTTCTCATTGTCCTAGTAAAACATTTGAATATATTCAAAATATATATATATATATATATATATATATATATATATATATATATAAAAATATTTTTCAAATTAATTTTATGTGTAATAGATGGATAAAGTAAATTGAACATGGATAAAGTACAAGGAATTCAAATTTCTCCTACTTTCTCTCTAAACAGAAACTCTAGCCTCCAAAGCTTCAAAATTAGATATGGGCTAGAGGGTTTCTTTTCTCTTTTGAAGAGACCCTCCCTTAGATCTTTTGGTTATCATTAGCCGCGTATTTAGTTCGTATTTTCTCCCTTCATAGTACGTTTGTTTTCCCCTTTTGTGAATTTTTGTTTTCTCTTAATTTGGGGTTAGATTGCTTGTTCTTTCTCCACTCTTGTGGGAGTCTTTTTTTCTCCTTTTGGGAGCTTGATTTCTTTTTATATAAAGAGTTGATTTTTTCTATGGTAATATGGATGAGTGATTGTAGATATGCTAAATTGGATAAACGATACGAGAAGCGAGATGTGTGCGGTGGTTGTTTCCTAATTGTTATTTTATTTCTACTTAGGACATGAAAGTTTGTAATTCAAATTTCATTTTGGATAGAGTAAATATCCCCTCAATTTTATCATACATGTAATTTGTATCTTTCATTAAATGAATGAATTTTTCCTGGTATTGTTATGAGAGTTTGTCAAAACATTACAAGAAAAAAACTTATTTCCCACGGAAAATTTCGTCGAAAATTGCCTAATTCCGTCAGAAATAAGTTATTTTCGACGGAAAAGTTCGTCAAAAATTCGTTCGTAAATAAGCTTGTCGAAATTAATTCGGTTGGAAACTCCGTAGAAATTACTAACTTTCGGCGAAAATTATTTCCCGAAAATTCGACGAAATAACTTATTTCCCATGAAATTAAGTCGAGAAATTCCGTCGAAAATAATCCTCATTTTGTTATAAAAAAACAGAGAACTGGACTTTATATATACATCTGTTGTAGAATGGTGGATATAGAAATATGGGAACAAAGATGCATGATCTTTCCATTTCTAAGAATACATTAATAGAGAAATTAAAGGTAACCAAACAATTCAATACAAATTCATGTAAATATGTTAATAAAATAATACAAAATAAAACTTAGACCATTTAATTGAAGCTTTAAGTAGGCAACCTGTCAACATTTATGATAAGTAATACAATCCAATATGAATTCACCATACCTAAACATTATCATCGAGTTCAAACAATGGGACTACAAGGAAGTATTAACTTATAACATCAATGCATGGACTATTTTATACATTCATCACTGATTCTGTTTAGATTCTCTACTTCTTTTTTTGAGATATCCTTAATTACTCTTGATTAAGCTTTATATGCTATTTTAGACTCCCAAGTTACATCACATGTACACGAATTCATTTTAAAAAAATAAACATTGATGAAACTAGATTGTTATTTCCAACTCAATAATGATAACAACAATCCATTATGAGCCAAGTTGATGAAGTATAAAGCATTCACCAAATTAAGATTTAAAGAAGTTAAAAAATCTGAAGAATGAAATGAGATGTAAAATCTGTACAAATAAGGCTAATTAACTCCAAGCATATTAGAAGGTATGTCAAGAATATATTTACAGTAGTTATCTAGTGTCAAAGAAGAAAACCTTAAGCTTGTTGACAGCAAACCTATCACGATATAGAAAAACACGCATGCATTTCTCCAGTAACTTGACACCTTGTTCAAAAGTCAAGTCCTCTTTCCATTCATTATGGAGAGCTGGTCTTGCAAAAGGTGATTACCAAATCCAGTTGCCACATTATTTATGGCGCTATCAAAATAGGTATACATTGCACCTTGGGTTGGGTCGCCAAATACATAATCTTGAATATAAATACAAACTTAATTATACACATGAACTAACTGAGTTTTAATACAAATATTATCTTCTGGCATGTATTCAAACTCAAATCGAGTAGCCCGAAGAAATATTATGACTAAGATAATGCGAGAATAAATTATCATTAGCCTTCAACGATGTTAAGCGATAAAATATAATAAACATCAAGTTTAAGCTGCGAAACAAACAATCCATTAGAAGAAATTCGAGTAGAGCGTGATATCTACTATCTTACATGATTTAAAAAGTTTTCATCAACTTTATCGTTTGAGACTCGACAATAAATAAACCACATCATCGAATCATCCACACACCACGGCGAGGATATTCATGTAATCATCGATAGTCATGATTATCTTAGAATAATCCACGGTCATAATCATACCAACAAGCATCCATCGATGAACTACGGGCCAATGAGGACTTTTACCACATCATTTGTAACATTACGGGTCGTGATTATCTTAGAATGATCCACGATCGTAATCATACCAATCAATAGTTCATCTATGCTTGCGTAAGCCAAAGATGACTTTCATCACAATATAAGCATGAGGATGATGACAATGATATAAGAATTCAATAAAACAAGTTCGAGGATAAATTTTAAAGACTTTAATAATTTAATTTATCCGAAATTGAATAATGTTCAAATTGCCAACATGATCTTTTGCTTTGTGGAGTAAAATTCAAGAATGATATTGTATCAAAAATGATTTGGACCTAAAAAAAAATCAATTTTTATCATGAATAGTACTTTGGGTGAATAGTACTAATTGAATAGTACCCAAGTGAATAGTACTTGAGGAATAGTACCTTTATGAATAGTACTTTATGAATAGTACTTCGTGAATAATACTTTATGAATAATACTTTATGAATAGTACTTTTTTTGAAATAGTACCATATAAATGAATAGTACTTTCGTGGATAGTACTCCGGCATGAAAAGCTTAAAATTTAACAAGAATGTGTAGAAAATATCCTTGTGAAATGATCTTAGATGAAGCGCAAATTTCAAGGATATTCTACTAATTTCACGAATTATAGAAGCAAATACTTTAACAGAATGAGGGTATAATCAAGAATACGAGGCGAAATAATATTACTCACATACTACAGTATGGAAGAAAATATTATTCCTTATGAATCTTGAACAAAATAATATCCCTTACCTTAGAAAGAAAATTTGGATCTTTGGAATAGTGAGGTAGCAGACTTCTCTTTCTTCTTTCTCTCTATAGATTCTCTCTCTATAACTTCTCTCTTAATTGCTCTTGTGAGACTTAGTGAATTGGTGAGAATGAAGGAAGAATGAGCTTATTTATAGGAAAATATAGTTTTGATAATTGCACGTTTTGGGGCTCAAAATATTACGATATAATACCTTTATCTTTTCCTTCATTTTTAATTTAGTCATGACAAGTATTATCAAACTTGCACCACCTCCCTAATAGTACATCATGTGAATTAATAGTTCAATCATGTGAATCGATAGTTATATACATGTGAAAAATACAATTACAGTATAGTACCTCCATACATACCTCCATTTTTAACTTAGTCATTACAGTATTATCAATCTTTTTTCCCCCTAATAGTACATGAATGTGAATCAATAGTACACACATGTGAACAAATAGTTATAAGCATGTGAATTAATAGCAATTAATTGCTCATTTATCCAGATTAATTACCCGATTGGTCGATATAACTTCCGGACATCAATTATTATCGAAATAAATGTCGATTTCCACTAACACTAATAATCCCAACATGATGGAACTATCAATTTCATCTTTAATCAACACGAACTTATTCATCATTAATATTATAACTCACAATATTTAACAACGAGTCGTTCCCGGAAAGAGAGGGGCTTTTCGATAAGGATTTCTCCTTATTGGCGCTTGATTAGGTGACAAACCTCTCCTTGATGAACTTCTAGACATTGTCAATATTGCAAATAATAATATGAATAACTTTGTTGTCTCAATTATTGATTTAATAATATAAAATATTATCACGAGATGATCTTTGTGACAATAATTGAATCGATAATATGAGAGATATAATCGATAATTCTTTGTAGCAATATTGAGTATAAGCGAGTGACTTCTCACGTAAGCATCGATAATCAATCTGGTGTTATACTATGCGACCACGCATTATTCTTGTACTTTTACTACTTGGGTAGTTCAACGGTTTAACGGTAAAACTTTTGCCGTTATTTTTTATAAAAAAGATAATTACATGTTTTTCTAACTACGAATGATACTTAGTTTGTGGGGTCCACCATTGATTGTCTTCGTCGTCGAATATTCCTGTTAAAACGAATATTCCCAGACCATCGAATATTATATAACCACTTGCTTACTTTAAAAAATTTATAAATATTACCCACGATTATAACATTATATCATATCCACACCATAATATTCAAAAATATATTTAGAGAGAAATTTAATCTTTATTCATAAAGTTGGGGTCTTCTGACCTCCCTTCTTATGAAATTTCATCCTCGAAATTAGGGTGCGTACACGGTATGTCGAAGAGGTGAGGATACCTTGACTTCATTTGATTCTAACTCCCGGTCATTTCCTCCACATCGTGGTTTCTCCACAAAACTTTGACTTGAGGTATAACCTTGGAGCGTAGAATATGATCCTTCTTATCCAAGATTTTAACGGTAACTCTTCATACGTTAAATCTTCCTCTATCTCGTCTAGTTCTAATTGATAATGTGGTTGGGTCTTTCACATATTTACGTAACATAGATATGTGGAAAATGTTATGAACACGAGACATACTTGGCGGTAAAAGCGAGTCTATAGGCCCACAGTTCCTACTCGTTCGAGGATTATAAATGGGCGATGAATCGAGGATTGAGCTTTCCTCTCTTTCCAAATCTCGTAACTCCTTTCCATGGAAGCAACACGTAACAACACATGATCTCGATATTGAATTCCACGTCTTTTCGATGAAGATCGGCATAACTCTTTTATCGATCTTGTGAGGTTTTTATCGTTGTCGGATCGTTTGAATCTTTTTCGTAGTCATACGTACCAACTCGGTCCCAACAACGTTGCTTCACCCACCTCATCCCGGCATCTTTGGAGAACGACACTTTCTTCCATCTGGCGCCTCGAATGGAGCCATGCGATACTTGCTTGATAACTATTGTTGTGGGAAAACTCCACTAATGGTAAGAACTTGTCCCAACTTCCTTGAAGTCGAGGACACGAGTCTTAATAAATCTTCAAGAGTTTGAATAGTCCTTTCCATTGCCCGTCCGTTTGAGGATGATATGCGAACTAAATCGTAAATCCGTGCCCATAGCTTTTTGCAAACTAACCCAAAATCTTGAAGTGAATCTTGGGTCTCGATCGAAACTATGGATCTTGGCATACCATGCAATCTTAAAATCTCGTTTATGTACATACTAGCAAGGCGTTCAAGTGTATAAGTTTCTCGTATCGGTAAGAAATGAAGCGGACTTGGTCGATCTATCAATAATGACCCAAATCGCATCTATGCCTTGAAAACCTTGGGAAGACCGATAACAAAATCCATGGTAATGTGCTCCCACTTCCATTCTGGGAATTTCAAGTGGTTGTGATGGACCTTTTGGCACTTGATGCTCGCGCTTGACTTCGTTGACAAGTTAGACACCTTGAGATAAACCCATTATCTCTCTCTTTCATATTTCTCCACCAAAATGTATGTAGAAGATCACGATACATTTTGGTACTCCCGAGATGGATTGCAAGCGGTGTGTTGTGCGCCTCCATCATGATTTTATACTTGAGTCGAGAATCGTTAGGAACCTGAAAATGCAGAGTTGACTCAAGTATTCCTTCTTCATCGATTCTTGCTTAGGAATAGCACCTTCTTGTACTTTCTTCCTCATACGCATCGGCTCGAGTGCGTAGCTTGGCGACTTTAACTTTATCGATTAAAATCGGTTCTACTCATATATTTTCGCCATCATCCATGGGTCCTGGTCTTTAACTCTATCTCCATCCTTTGTAAGTCATACAAAATGGGCCTTTGTTGACAATATCGCTTTCGTGCCGCGTATGATCTTACACTCAATCGTCGTCTACTTCTACGTTCGCTTTTCGGGATGGTATTGAATGGTATGATCGTAATCTTTCAATAGCTCGAAGCCATCGTCGTTCTTGCGTGTTGAGTTCCTTTTGAGTGAAAAAATATTTGAGGCTTTTATGATCCTTATAGATCTCCACCTTCTCTCCATCTGGTAATGCCTCCAAATCTTAAGCGCTTAAAAAATGGCGGTTGCGACTCTAGATCATGAGTAGGATAATTCCTCTCATATTCTTTGAGTTATCGTGAGAGCGTAAGCTATGACTTTCCCATGTTGCATGAGAACACATCCTAAACCTTTGCAAAGCATCACTTTATAGATGACAAATCCCTCAAGGCGGATGGTATTGTCGAGCAGGTCTTTGAAATGAGTCTCCTCTTGAGTTCTTGAAAACTCTTCTCACATTCCTCGCTCCATCAAAATTTTGTATCTTTTGAGTCAATTTGAGTTAATGGAGTAGCGATTAGAAAAAAACCCTTCTGAATCTCGATAATAACCAGGCTAAGCCCGAAAAAACTACGTACTTGATCTCGACTTAGGTTGCTCCCGACTTTGAATTGCTTGATCTTTGTTGGGTCAGCGGATATTCCGTGATTTGATATCACGTGCCCAAGGAATGCTACTTCCTCGAGCGAAACTCATTTCTTGAACTTGGCATATAACTTGTTTTCCACGAAGCTTTTGGAGTATCGACCTCAAGTGTTGCTCATGATCTTCACGGGTTTTGGAGTATATGAGGATGTCATCAATAAAAGCGACCACAAAGTGATCAAATATTCCTTGAATACTCGGTTCATCATATCCATGAAAGCGGCGGGAGCATTAGTCGATCAAAAGACATGACTAGGAATTCATAATGCCGTACTGAGTTAAAGCGGATCTTTGGAATGTCATCGGTTTTAATCTTTAATTGATGATATCCGGAGAAGATCGATCTTTGAAAAGAATTTGGCGCCTTATGGCGGTCGAAACGGATCATCGATCGACGAGGTAATGCGAATTTTTATTTTTGATGGTGACATGATTGACTCCGATAATCAATACTGAAATCGCATACTTCCATCTTTCTTCTTCACGAATAGAGCAGGAGCACCCAGGAGGCGTACTTGGGGCGAATGAAATCGATGTCTAACAATTCACTGTAGTTGGGTTTTTAACTCACGAAGTTCATAGGAGCCATTCGATATGGGGCTTTGGAAATGGGTTTTGTACACGATTGAGTCGATACAAAATTCATTTTCACGCTCTGGGGTAGGCGAGAAGTTCTTGAGGAATACGTCGGAAATTTATTAACAATAGAAATATCATTCAAATCGGCGTATTTTTATTTAAATCAAGTGACATGGGCTAAGAAAGCTTGACATCCATTTTTAATAAGCGAATAGCTTTATGGCTTGATATGATAGTGATTGACTTTAGTGGTTTGGTTGCTTGAATTAGTATAATAGGTTGGTTAGGAATATGAAAGCTATGACCTTACGAAAATAATCGATTTTAGCATGATGAGTAGTTAACGATCGATCCTAAAATCACATCAAATGCAAGTATTTTCAAAGAGATAAGATCGACGAGTAACGTGTGGTTCTGGATTTGAATCAAACAAGACTTATAAGCGATGGATGTAATGAAGGTTTCTCCCAATGGAGTTTCACGAGATAAATCAAAGTCTAATTTCTCGAGTTAAATTTAAGCGTTGAGCATGAGTAGGAGAAATAAAGAATGGGTAGAACGGTATCAAATAAAGTATAAACTTATTTAGAGTTTATGATTAGCTTACAAGTGATCACCTCGTTTGGATTCCTCACTTTTTGGGAGGTTACGACAAATTCTCTCCCTTGAACTACTGGTTTTTGTCTTATGGGACACCTTTGATGCCTCCATCCCAATTTGGACTTGACTTTGGTGCACGATAAAATCGGGTTAGGTGACCTTCTTTTCCACAATTATAACACTCTTTTGGACTATATCGCATAGATTTGGATGATGTGTCCTTCCCTCCACATTTGTAACATATCGATAGGTGGTCGTTCTCCTTCCTTAACAACATGTCTTTGGTCTTGGCGTCTTTCCATCATTATTGAATCTCCTCTTCTTGAAATTTCCACTTATATTATCTTGGCCATGATTACCAACCGAAGTGGTTACCATTTTACTAGCATGTTGATTCCCTCACGTTTGTTATCACTTACTTGATGGCTACTACCACTTGGTATTATCGACTTTTAATTTGCTCTCTCTCTTGGTTGGGTTGACTCATTATCGGCGCTCGATAAGCGAGCCCTATTTACAACATCTGAATACAAACCACGGTTTGTGAGAATAAGGTATTGGCGTATCTCGGGTTTCAAACCTCTTAGAAACATCCGCGTCATTCTCTCCTCATTATCAACCAAGTGGGATCATGAACAGGACAACTTCGACAAACTTAACCTTTGTCTTGCGACACGGTCGTATTGTTTTGCTCGACTTGATGAACTCTACCTCTTTCGTGTGATGAATACTTTTGGGAAAGTACTTGTCGTTGAGCAGTTCTTGGAACTTCTCCCAAGACATCTTGATCTGGGTAGGTTGAGTCGCGGTTTCTGATTCCCACGATGTCTGCCTCTCTTTCATGACATGAAGGTGGCAAAGGAACCTTTTTGCTCCTCGGAGCATCCCAAGACATCAAATATCTTGGTGATCTGCTTTATCCGTCTCACTTGCCTTAAGTGGTTTTGGCTCTCCAAAAAACTCCGGTGGTCCCGACTCCTTGAACTATTTAGCGGTGACCGTCAAGAGTTTTTCGATGTTTCCCCTGCATTTTGAGCGAGGAGCCGCTCTCTTTTGATGTTGCATGAATTGCATAAAACTCCTCTGAACATCCATCGTTCACCATTTCATCGGTGTTATTGTTTACACGAGGATTATTGTCTTCTGTTGCACATTATCACGGGTATTGATCGTTGGTGACTCAGCGGTCTCATATGCTTCATTGCTTATCTCAACATTTTGGATGCCATTTTCAAATCTTGCCACAAAAACAAGGGTTAATTGACATGTCACATATTATCCCTATACTACGACCAAACCAATTAAATACCAAATAAACTTAGGTAGGTCATACTAGCGAAGAAATTCCCGTCTCTCCCCTCCTAGTTCTTGTCTCACATCTCGGCCGGGGATCGTATCCTAGCTTTGATACCAATGTGGCGCCCCCAAAATAGGTATACATCACCCATCTTGGGTGCATGAATACATAGTACATGAATAAATACAAATACAAACTTAATTAATTGACTGACATGAGCGTGAGAGAGTTTTTACAAATATTGTCTTCTAGCGATATTAAACTCAAATAAGTCCTCATTTATTATTATCACACTATTTCACATGGATAGTGAGGGACTACTAATCTGAAACATCTGGGATGATCATCACTCCGTTTCCCCGATAGTCCAGACTATATTCTCATTTCACGAAGAGAACAATGAAAGCAAAGGGTGAGCTCAACTAGCCCGGAAGAAATATTATGACTAAGATAATGCGAGAATAAATTATCATTAGCCTTGACGATGTTAAACGATAAAATATAATAAACATCAAGTTTAAGCTGCGGTGAACAAGCGATCCATTAGAAGAGTCAAGTAGGCATGATATCTACTATCTTTTATGATTTAAAAAGTTTTCATCAACTTTATCATTTGAGACTCGACAATAAATAAACCACATCATCGAATCATCCACGCACCACGACCGAGGATATTCATGTAATCATCGATGGTTAAATGATTATCTTAGAATAATCCACAGTCATAATCATACCAACAATTGTCCATCGATGAACTACGGGCCAATGAGGACTTTTACCACATCATTTGTAACATTACGAATCATGATTATCTTAGAATGATCCACAGTCATAATCATACCAATCAATAGTTCATCTATGCACGTAAGCGAAGATGACTTTCATCACAAATATAAGCATGAGGATGATGACAATGATATAAGAATTCAATAAAAAACAAGTTCGAGGATAAATTTTAAAGACTTTAATAATTTAATTTATCCGAATTTAATAATGTTCAAATTGCTAACATGATCTTTGCTTTGTGGAGTAAAATTCAAGAATGATATTGTATCAAAAATGATTTGGACGAAAAGAAATCAATTTTTATCATGAATAATACTTTGGGTGAATAGTACTGGATGAATAGTACCCATGAATAGTACTTGAGAATAGTACCAAGTAAATAATACTTTGTGAATAGTACTTTATGAATAGTACTTTATGAATAATACTTTATGAATAATACTTTGTGAATAGTACTTTTATATGAATAATCAAGTATAAATGAATAGTACTCATGGATAGTGATTACTCACGGCATGAAAAGCTTAAAATTTAACAAGAATGTGTAGAAAATATCCTTGTGAAGCGATCTTAGATGAAGCACAAATTTCAAGGATATTCTACTAATTTCACGAGTATAGAAGCAATACTTTATGAGAATGATGAGGGTATAATCGGGAATTACTCGAGATGAAATAATATTACTCACATACTACAGAGTATGGAAGAAAATATTATTCCTTATGAATCTTGAACAAAATAATATCCTTACCTCGAAAAGAGAATTTGGATCTTTGGAATAGTGAGGTAAATATTACGATACTTCTTTTCTTCTTTTCTCTATAGTATTATCTCTCTCTATAATTGCTCTTGTGAGACTTAGTGAATTGGTGAGAATGAAGGAAGAATGAGCTTATTTATAGGAAAATATAGTTTCGATAATTGCACGTTTTGGGGCTCGAAATATTATGATATAATACCTTTATCTTTTCCTTTTTTAATTTAGTCATGCAAGTATTATCAAACTTAAATGAATATTCCCAGGCAATCGAATATTATATAACCACTTCTGCTTACTTTGCAAAATTTATAAATATTACCCGTAGCAATTATAACATTATATCATATCCACACCATAATATTCAAAAATATATTTCCGAGAGAAATTTAATCTTTATTCATAAAAGTTGGGGTCTTACATTATTGTCCTCAAAATGTAACACCACAACCCAAATCATATATTTCGGATCTTTATTCATAAAAAGTTGGTCTTACATTATTGTCCTCAAAATGGTTGCCACAACGTGATCAAACTATTAAAAATTAAGTATTAAAACATGTCTTAGAATGTATATCAAGAATGATCGGAGGAGAGGTATACAAAATCACAAACTAATAGTTTAAACAAAGTAGTTCATAATGTCTAAAAGAGCACACAATTGTTGGCAAACAAAGGTAGTTTACATTTGATAATTACAAATCAAAGTTTTTAAAATCTCTGTAAACCAAAAAATAACTACACTGAGTTCTTTGAAAAGAATAACGACGAGAGTTTGAGCTAAAATTTGATGGCCAATTATTTAACAAAAGATATAATTCAAATAGAATTCCAAGAAAGAATCCATCACATTCAACTAAACCCATCATCAACTTAAAAGTGGAATAGTTATCTACTTTGAAATGTTTTTGTTTTTTCAAAGATAACTAAGAAATGTCCAAAATAGTAATTGAGGA
Source organism: Panax quinquefolius (assembly GCA_020205615.1). NCBI lineage: Eukaryota > Viridiplantae > Streptophyta > Magnoliopsida > Apiales > Araliaceae > Panax > Panax quinquefolius. The sequence goes on along the minus strand of JAINUW010000089.1, from coordinate 147,888 downwards.
GTTATTGTTTGGTGTAGCACCTTTACGAATACTTTATTATGCTTATGACTGGGAACTCACAATCAAAACTCAAAAGGGATAACCTGTGTAATAGGCTTACAATAGTATCAAGTGTTGAAGTACCTCCTTTTGCCACAACATACACAAATTTTAGGCTCACCAAATTAAACATATGCTACAAGAATAAGATGTTAGCTTCAATAAGGTGTCACTAACCTTTCTTCAGTCTTTAAATACTACGACCATATTTAATCCTTGAAGGATTTTGCTTCCATAACGAAGATGTAATTAACTCATAGAAGAGACAATGCTTTAAGATAAAGTGTCAAGCTAAATCCCAAAGTTATGAAAATTTATTCATTAAAGCACTCTCCACAAGAGAATGATGAAAGCAAAAGAAAATATTCAGTTAAATCATAATGTAATAAAATTTATCCGTGCTTCGAACTCATAATGGTCCAAGTAAATCAATTTGAGAATAAAAAAAATAGCACCATATCAAGTAAGAATTACATTGGATATCATTCAATTCAAGTCCTTTACTTAAGCACTAGCTTGACTATACACTCACAACACCTTAAGTTTCAAACCGCAACCATTGGAACTTCCTTGTGTACGCATAATATATTAATGAATTATATCAGAAACCCCAAGACTTTGCAAGCACTTGACCTTTAAGTATTATAAATGTTTGGCACATATCAAGTCAGACAAAAAAATATGGTAAAGGTAACCCAATAAGCAATAAGTAATCCTTACACACTCTCTCAAGAAATTTCACAAATAGCTAGTAGCTAACATAATCTCGCACTCAATCAATTTCATAAACACTTGATCTTATTGTGCTGTCTTACTATACCCATTGGCAAACTATAACATTTTGAAATGAATTACATATAATAATTGAACTAATTAACAATACAATCATTCCAATTGCAACCTAAATTAGCTCTAAATAACAAAAAATTCTAATTAAAACCTAATTTTTAGGGAAAATTAACAAAGGAGGAAATTAAAACCTTCAATTGGGAAATAATGGAGAAGAAGTTGAAGGAGAGGCCACCACTATATATTCCGCCACTGTCGTCATCACTATGTCGCCACCACTATACCACCAATACAGCTAGGGTTAGAAGGAGTGGAGAGGGAGGGGAATAAGATGTGTTGTAGATCTGGGTGATTGAGTTGAACTGCCGATCTTGAGCCATCGATCTAGAAGGAGTTAGAGGGAGTTTCCGACAGATCTAGAAGGGGTTAAGAAGGACATTTTTCTTCTTGTTTTTACGCGGATACTAAAATGAAAGAGAGAGTTGGGAAAGGACAACATGTGAGAAAGTAAAAGAAAAAGTACTAAATCAATTAGTTATTTACGACATATATAATTGCGACAGATTATTCCGTCAGGAATAGGTTATTTTCGACGGAATTTATTAACAGGAAATAATTAAAATCGAAAATAATGCATTTTCTTGTAGTGAAAAAATATATGTTTTAAAATGAAAATATAACACAAAGAAAAGAATGGATGTCTTTGAAATTAACTCATATCAATATTAATCATCATTTTACTTATACAAGGATCGAATCAAATTATTATTCTCCCAAATATCTTTATGGTATTTATAGCTTTTGGCTCATCTCCATTACACATTCCTTCCAATTTTATTCAATAAATCATATTTTATAATTTTAGATGGTATAATTGAAATCAACAGATGAATTAACTTATAATATTGAGTAATATAGTTGTTTCAAAAATGAAAGTAATCTAACACTTTTTCACCATTTGATAAACATGTGGATATTTCATCAAAATTTTGATAGTTGAAAATTCTTTTAAACTTTTAACTCGGTAAAATTATTTTTAATGATTCTAATTTTTTTAGGAATATAATCTTAATAGCATCAACTATTTATTAACACATTTTGATCATTACTGAAAAATTACTAATTAAGATGAAATAATTAATGTATTTGATAGAATTAAAAAGAATGTGTAATTGAGGGGAGTCAAATCCGATATTAAGGTTCTTATTGGATTGACTCCAACATGCCAATATGCCATAATAAATAAAGCATCTAAAATTGTTGGATATTTCACATGAATTCCACATCAGATAAATTCAATAGTATAAATGGATTAATAAGTATGGTGGTCTTAACCTAATAGGTTAACTTTTTAGGTAATTAAACTCTTCAATGAGTTTAAATACAAGAACGATATATCATGATATTTCAAGATTAGACCTTAAAAGTTCATAGAATCATGAAAATATGAAAACTAGATTACAAGATCGAGAAGAACAAAGTCTGAAGTCTGGCGTGTGTGAAGAAGAAATTTGAGACACAAAATGAAGAAAAGAATGAATATTCTCACGTCGAAAAAATTGCAAAAATAATAAAATTATTATGATGTGTTAAAGATTTGAGTATGCTAAGTAAATTATTACGTGCCATATACTTGATAGAGATGACAAAAGATTAATATTTGAAGGAATCGAGAAGATCAAAATGTTTTATAACATTTGAAGAGATCTGAATCTAGCTCTAGGGATGCAATTTTGCAAGTAAGCTAGATTTATGTATGACTTTAGTATTTCTTGATATATCGTTAATTGGTATTTTAAGATACATTTGTATTGATACATGAATATTAGTGTTTGATGCAGGAGGATCTGAGGCCGATGATGTTTACCTGTCCCAGGATAGATCTTGTCCCAGGATCGAGTTTACCAAACAAACAAGCCTAAAGATTTATTAGTCGGGGGAGCCAAAAGCTACTGAGACAACCTGATACTCTTGTTGTTGCGCCATCCAATTTGTTTTTAGGTAATCAAAGGAAAAATATTTTAGTTGCCGAAACACTTTCTTGTACATTTCCCATTCTATCTATGTCGAACTCAAGAACGAGTTCTTAATTTCCAACACAGGGAGAGTGATGTAGGAGGATTTGAGGTCGATGATGTTTACCTGTTGGATAATAAATTGATGACACTAAGAGACCGTGATTTACTAGATCGAACAGCGATGTTGGGTGACTTTGGGGTTTATTTCATGTCTTGAGGTCGGTGTTAGACTTTGGGAATATGGTGCCGTGACTTACGGTGTGGTGAACTTTTTGAGGAAATGGCTTATTGACTTGGGAAGAACATATTGTCTTCAATTATTATTATTATTATTTAATTCTTTATGGTAGTATTTTATTTAGTAAATGAGTCTTGTAATGGTAGTGTTTTATTTACTAAGTGAGTCTTTTAAAGTAGTATTTCATTGGGATTTGTTACCATAATTATAGGAGTAAATATAGGAAGTTTGTTATCTTTAGGATTTTATTTAAAAGTATTTACACATTAGAGATATTTCTCTATGTTTTGGTGAATCTCTTGTTCCTTTGCGTGTGAATTTACTTGTTTACCTAGCAGTAAGATAATCATTTATCCCACTTTAGTGTCAATGTTCATGCATATGCATTCATTAAATTAGATTAATGTTCTAGTTCATGTATGAAAGCATATAGGTAGGTTTCTTGTAACCTATAAATAGCCTTGTACTTGGATCATTTTTGAAACAAGTGAAATAAAAGTGAGTTGAATCAAATATTTTAAGGTTTAAACAATCTTCTTCACTTCTCATAATTTATCCTCTTCTATATATTCTCGACAAAAAAAGTAATGGGAGGAGTCTTGTGATGGTGAAAAAACTAAAATATTTATAGTATTATGGTTGGTAATAAATCGATTGATTGCACTTGTGGGGTTAAGCTGGGTGTTCTTTTCAAGCATATGATGCCTACATATCCCCCATGACCCGATATGTGTTGTCCCTCTACCACTTCTTGACAACATTTGGAGAAAAAAAGCATATACTACCATGATATATTGACCAAATTTTAAGCTAGAAATTATAGTGGAAAGGAGGATATTTTGCTAAGTTACCATGCCGCTATAAAGAATATCACTTTGCGCTTATCTGAGGGTCTAGCGACGAGGTAAAAATTACCATTAATCTCGACCCTTTATTATTATTATCAAAGGCCGGGAAGTTGGTTCTTTGAAGCGTCTGCATGAAATCTATCTATCTATCTATCTATATATATATATATATGGTTGTAATAATAGTAATAACATTGCCCTCCATTGCACGCAAGAACAAGTAAAGAAAGCTGGAAGCTATGCTTTCGATTACTCGGTAAAAGAAGTAAAATGTATTATTGTAACACAGTCCCGTATCAAAAGATATAAGAAAAATTTGTCTGTATATAAGGAATTAAGATTTAACAATAGTATTTTTAAGTTATGAACTTTTGGGTTAGCCTGTGCTGTGCTAAGATGAACCAAGAAGATATTATTGAGCTAGTGATTTAAGTCCTTATTTGGATGAATTTGATTCGATTCGGACTTGGGATTTGACCTGAGATTTATTTTTATTTCATATGATATTAGAGACGACTCTCAAAAGCTCGGGTCAGGTTATCCGATCGGGTTTCCAGGTAGGGACACGAAGGCTAGTGGTAATCCCACAATGTAGAGAGGGAGATCACGGAGGTGGGGACATGAAGTTAGTCGGGGGACGTCAGAAATTTAAGTTCGGGAGTTTATAACACCCCAGTCCCACATCAAAAGATATAAGAAAAATTTGTCTGTATATAAGGAATTAAGTTACTAAGAATAGTACCTTCAAGTTATGACCTTTTAGGTTAGCCTGTGGTGGTTAAGATGACCCAAGAAAATACTATTGTGCTAGTAACTTTCCTTGCGTACTGTCTTATACACGCGACGGGGATCAGTTTCTTTTTTGAATGAAGTAAAAACTTGGAAGATCACATATACAAAAAGGTCTCTATAGTTTCTTTATACGTATTTAAGCAAGTATCAAGTTATGAGCCACCTTACACTAACATTGAGGATCTAAGCTCCTTAGCTATAAATTAGGTGAGCAAGCCCAAACAAATTTACTTGTTACTCTATCTCAAATGATGAAATCTTTAACGTGCTAAATTCCATGAAAAGGAATAAGAGTCCCAGCGAAATAGATTGATGTAAGCTTCTTTATACACTTCTTGGGATTTGGTGGGTGATGATTTCACTAATGTTATCAAATTCTTCTTTTATACTGCCGAAATGCCACGGGGTTGGCTCAACTCATTGCAATAACACTAGACCTTAAATTTGAAAATCCATCCACTATGGTTGATTTTAGGTCCCATTGTCTCGATCTGATACCATTTACAAGTGCATTGCAAAGATCACCGTCGATAGGCTAAAATGGTCCTCCATCTACAATTTATAGAGCTCGATCTGCTTTTATCAAAGGAAGGAGTATTAGTGATAACATGTCTTATGGCCCAAGAACTCTTGAGGGAATTATCATAGGTCTTGGGAATCACTCATGTGTGCCATCAAAATTGATCTCAAAGGCATTTGACAGCATGCGTTGGGATTTCCTATTTGACATCTTGGAGCTCTACCAATTCCAACCTATATATTGAATGCATGGATATATAAAAGCTTGTGTTTCCACCGCCATGTTCTCTATCAAAATTAATGGTTCCTTCTTTGGGTTTTTGCAAGTTCTAGGGGTCTCGATAAGGTGATCTTCTCTCTATATATTTATTTGTCCTTGTAATGGATGTGATATCTAAGAAATTGAACATGGGAGCCAATGAACACGATTACAAAGTTCACTTGGAGAACAAAGGAATGCAAGTTGACCTACTATTTTTTCTTGACATTTACATATTTTTCCATGCTAGCCTCCGAACTTTTTTTTGCCATTGTTCACTCTTGTATTAGCTCCTTTTCTCTTGTCTCTAGGTTTGTTCCCATCACTCATAAGAGCTAGTGCTATCTTACAAACATTGATCCTTCTTTCACCCATTCCATCATATCTCTCCTTAATTGGCTTCCCTTTTTGTACCCTCCCCAAAAAATTCCTAGGAGTTCCTTTAATTTCTTCAAAACTTTCTTCAATGAATGTGTACCTCTCATTCATAAAATCACAAATAGAACTTCCTCTTGGACCACTAAAGTACTTGCTTACTCAAGAAGACTCCAACTGATCAAATCTATACTCTTTGCCATTAAAAACTTCCGGAGTAACCATTTCATTCTCCCAAAAGCAGTGATCGATCCATTCGATCTATCCTTAGTAGATTTCTTTGGAAAGGCTCATCCTTAGCTACTCATGGTGTAAAAAGTGGCTTGAGTACCATTTCCTTCCCACCTCAATGAATGAGTTGGGAGTTAAAAATCATCATTATTTGGAATAAGGCTTTTATGATCTTTGCGTCTCATCCATATTAGGACAACGAGAATTTAGAAAAATTTTAAAATCATAATTGATTGATTTAAGGTTCAATATTAGAACCTAGACATAAAATAATTAGATAGAATTGGCAATTCTGTAATGAAATTTTAAGGATTTCAAATTTTTGGACAATAATTGAATAATTTGGTAGACTGTAAGTGATAGTTTGGTAATGAGGTATAAGATTTTGGTGGATTTAAAATTCTTGTGAAGAATTATCAGGGTTAAGTATCTAAGTGTATACGAGTTGGTTTATGTGATCGTATTTGGGAAGAGTAAATTTTTATGTGTATAATTTGTGGCCAAGGATCAAATTTCGATTAGATAAGTTACATAGGTTACAAACCCTAAAAATATAATGAGAACGTTAAGGGTTAAGTTATTAAACTCTAATCAGTAATTTTATATGTGAACAGTTGTGGTTTATGGATAAGATCTTGATCGGATAAGTTGTAACTTTAGCAAATCCTAAAGTTATGTAAAAAATATGTTTATTAAGTTAGAAAACTCTAACGAATTGTTAGAAACCCTAACGATATGCTCAGAAACCCTAATTTTGATTTCAGATATTCAAAACCCTAATTCAAAATTAGAAAACCCTAATTTGGGAATTCAAAAGCTAAGTATAAATGGCTAAATGTTAAATGTTATGGAATTATTGGAAATGTCCAAAATACCCTTCAAATTACTGAGGGAAAAGGCCAATCTACCTTAGTAGGTGTGAAATGACCAAAATGCCCATTTTCTTAAAACTTAAGTAAACAATATACCAAATCTTTGGTGACTCATCAATCTTGGATATCAACATGTGTTATATATCTTACCAAATCTGATCTTGTGGACACCTTGCAAACCTTAGATATATTGTATACAAAATCAAAGATTATAAGTTAAGTAAAACTTTACTTTACTTCTCATTTTGTCCAAACCTTTCTCTCTTCATTTTCAAAATTCTAGAGTGAGAGAGTTGAAAGTTGAGCCATGATCAAGTCTTAGTAAGCCTCGATAACAGAAAAACAAAAGATCAAAAATCAAGATCAAAGCTAAAAGGTATAAAATCTAATTTTGAAAATCATGTGATTTTGTGTTAGATGTTGTTGTTAGATGTTTAGAAGTGTGTTTAAGGATGTTATTGAGTGATCTATGATGTTATCCGTAACATCTGAAGCCAAAATCTAAGTTTTAAAAAAGCGGTCGATGATAATTTGGTTTTATACCTCTTATCTCGGTATCTTTACTTGAATTAGTTGCTTATATTCATGTTTTTAGTTACTTTTCATGCATTTTGTGTTTATTTTGTAGATTTTATGTTTGGGGAGCTGGTGTGAGGGACTATGGGTAAGAAAAGCGAAGGAAAATCAAAGAAAAACAATCCTGGACATCATTTGGGTTTTCATGTTTACTTCATGTTAGTGGTTTGGAACTTAGCTTACATTGTAGAGCGTCTTCGTAGCTTTCCGGAACATCTTGAATCATTTCAATTGGAGTTCGGATGCAAGAGTTATGACCTTTGTACCAACGAACGTTGAACGTCACTGTTTTGGATGGCCATTTGCATAGCTGTCAATTACAATCCAATTTCAGCCTTCATCCGTGCATTATTTCTCAATTGTCAAAGAATGAAAGTTGTAGAGCTCGTCGATAGCTTCGATTTGATAGGTGGAAGGCCTCGTAACTCTTCCCGGATCAAAAGTTATGGCTGTTTTACCAGAGGACAATGCGATGAAAATGGACGGCGTGGTATGCGACTTTGTAGTTCATTTCTGCGCGGCCACATGCGACCTGAGCCAAAAACGTGAATTTTTTACTTGGCGCGGCCGCGCGCCAACTTCGAACCAATTCTTACAGCGATTCGTGACGTCGATGTCATTGACCAAGTCGACTTTTCATTAAAATGGTGCAATTGAAGCGTAATTTGGAGATGGGTTCAATTAGGGCTTATATATTAGACGTATTTTTCATTACGAAAAGCATATTCCTTGCTTGGGGATTAATCTAGATTACATATGCTCTATTCTTCTCTTTCTTTTAGATTAGATTAGAACCTAGATTAGATTAGAGTGGAAGACTTGAAGCGATTGGAAAGCGTGTAACGAATAATTTTTTTTTTTTTTGAGTTGTGATTTTGGGGATGAATCCTTTTAAGGAGGAAGGATGTAACGATCGAGAATTTGTAATTTAATTTAAAATATTTATTGAATTAAATAAATATTTTAAATAATTTAGTTTATGAGAAAATAAATATTTGATGAATTGTGATGAATTAATTTAGTAACTAAATTAATTAATGTTAATTGAATCGAGTAATGATAATTTTATTTGTTGGATTTAATTTAAGGAGATAATTAAATTAAATCAATTGCTTAATATTTAAGAAATTAGTTAATTAAATGAATTGTTTAATTTAATGAAAATCAATAAATTAAATAAAGTGATGTGTCTAATTTATTAATTAAATTAGATATATAATTACTTATTAATTTTAAGTATAATGATAATAATAATTTTATTATTATTATAAGCTAAAATCAAAGTTATTTAATTAATTGAAGTAATGTGTGACAAGTGTAACTATATAATATAAATATTATTTAAATAATTTAGTTATGGGATTTATGTGTTCAACAAACATGGCCTTGTGGCCTTTGGCATTATTCAATGATTTGTGTCTTTCTATTCTTCTAACGTAAGGGAGGCGTGGGAGTGGCTATATTTTCCTACGCGTATTGTTTCTAGGTTTCTTTGATAATGAGAGGAAGAGAATTGCTTTGAGTATTGAGGGTGAGGAATTGAGAGAAGAATCCTTGTGCGTTTGTCGAGGAAGGTGAGATTCACCATCTTGTGCTAATCAAGAAGATTAAGGTATAATTCATTCATAAATCTCCAAGTTTTAGTTTTATATAAGTTTTACGTAAATTTATTTTTTGGTTTTTTTGTTCAAACGTTGTGTATATGGTAGGTTAATATTGTAGAATCTGTAATCATCATGTATACTTGTTATTTGTTATCAAATCGTGAGAATTTGGGTTGAGGAAGAAAATGAAAATAGCAGTGTTTACTATGTTAAAATATATCAACTATGGAGTTTTGGTTTTTAAACCGTGTTTTCAAAATTTAAGTTTTCTAAATATTTTGTTTAGTTGTTTAAATTGGTACATATATGTTGGTAATATTTATGTGTACTTTACATGGATTACACATGTTAATTGGTGTTAGAAATTAAGACTGAGTAACTTGGTTTTGTTTACGGTTTTGGGTGTTATGTAATTCGAGCCCCAGGTGCAAATTTAGCGTCCAGGCCCCAAAATAGGCCAAAAGTTCGCCCTAATACCGATTTGATTCCAAGACCTTTGGAATTCGCACCACATCGCCTTGTCTCGCTTATTGTAGTAAAATGAATGCAGGTTGGACGGTTTGACCTACATAGTAAAATGGCCATAACATTTTTCATACGAACTCCGATTGAGGTGATTCAAGATGATTCGGAAAGAGGACGAATAGGCCTATAATTTTTATTCTTTAAGGTTTTCAATTTGAAATCGTTATGAAGGGTCAAAATGGCCATCTTTAGGACTGTTGTGTATTTGGAGCCAATCGGAGGCGTCGGGATCTTGTTAATGCAAGTGCAATCCTTTGTGTATTAGTATAACTTAATGATAACATGTTGGACATGTAATAGGATGTTGTATCAAGTTGTTAATGTGTATTTGGTGCAATGACATGATCACTTAAGTAGTTGTAATAAAGCTAAAAAGTAATGTTCATGAAAAGATGCGATGTTGTTTTAAACTTAAACTTAGTTAAGTAGCTATACTAAAAGTAGAAAACAACTCATTAAGGTAATGTTAATGTAACTAATGTGTATTTTCAATACATATGGTAATGTGTAGGACTTGGGGTGAACGTGGTAGTGATTGTTTAAACTACGCATGCGAGGTAAGATCTCTAACCTTACTTTTATAATTATGCTTGAGTCTAAACCTTATCTCTTTACAATTAAAGCAAGCTTTTGAACTTTGTTCTTTTCATATCGAACGCAAGTTTCCATTCCTATATTATTATTTTGCAAGTTTCTAACATTCTTTATGAATTTGAGCAAGCTTAACCTATCTTTGCGTATGTTTGTACAAGCTTATGTAACCAATTACGATACATTGAAAGCGAGATTTAGTTTCCTAATTATTATTAAAAGCATATAATGTTCTAATACATTGATTCAAGGAGATTGTTTTAACTCTTCTATAGCGCTTTGCATGTATATCATGATTACTCAATTATATATTATTGTTATTCAATCTTTGACATTGATAACCTTGTTCAAAGCCTTATTGTTGTATTAAACCTTCAAGTAGTAAGCAAACCTTTATTGATTGAATTAATCTATAAACCACGACGATGTTATTCATGTAATCATCAATAATTCGCGCGACTATCTGAAATAATCCACAATCATAATCATACCAACAACTGTCCATCAATGAACTACGGAGCCAATGAGGACTTTTACCACATCATTTATAACATTACGAATTATGATTATACCTAATGATCCTCGGTAATAATCATACCAATCAACGGTTCATCTATACACGTAAGTCAAAGATGACTTTCATTATAATATAAGCATGAGGATGATGACAATGATATAAGAATTCAATAAAACAAGTTCGAGGACAAAATTTAAAGACTTTAATAATTTAATTTATCCGAGAATTCAATAATGTTCAAATTGCCAACATGATCTTCGCTTTGTGGAGTAAAATTCAAGAATGATATTGTGTCAAAAATGATTTGGACCAGAAAAGAAATCAATTTTATCATTAATAATACTTTGGGTGAATAGTACTGGATGAATAGTACCTCGTGAATAGTACTTGTGAATAGTATCCAAGTGAATAATACTTTGTGAATAGTACTAGTGAATAGTACTTAATGAATAATAATTTATGAATAATACTTTGTGAATAGTACTTTTGTGAATAGTACCATAAAATGAATAGTACTACGTGGACGATTACTAGAATGAAAAGCTTAAAATTTAACGAGAATGTGTAGAAAATATCCTTGTGAAACGATACTAGATGAAGCGCAAATTTCAAGGATATTCTACTAATTTCACAATTATATAAACAATACTTTAACGTGAATGAGGGTATAATCAGAATACGAGACGAAATAATATTACTCACATACTTAAAGAGTATGAAAGAAAATATTAGTCCTTATGAATCTTTGAACAAAAATAATATCCCTTACCTCAGAAGAAGATTGGATACTGGAATAGTGAGGTAACAGACCTCTCTTCTTCTTTCTCTCTATAGATTCTCTCTCTATAATTGCTCTTGTGAGACTTAGTGAATTGGTGAGAATGAAATAAGAATGAGCTTCTATTTATAGGAAAATATAGTTTCGATAATTGCACGTTTTGGGGCTCGAAATATTACAATATAATACATTTATCTTTTCCTTCATTTTTAATTTAGTCATGCAAGTATTATCAAACTTGAACCACCTCCCCTAATAGTACATCATGTGAATTAATAGTTCTATACATGTGAAAATACAAATTACAGTATAGTACCTCCATCTATACCTCTATTTTTATCTTAGTTATGCAAGTATTATCAATCTTGCACCACCTCCCCTAATAGTACAAGAATGTGAATCAATAGTACACACATGTGAGAATAAATAGTTATAAGCATGTGAATTAATAGCAATTAATTGCTAATTTATTCGATTAATTACCTGATTGGTCAGTATAACTTCCAGACATCAATTATTATCGAAATAAATGTCGATTTCCATTAACACTAATAATCCCAACATAATGGAACTATGAATTTCATCTTTAATCAACACGAACTTATTCAATATTAATATTATAACTCACAATATTTAACAACCAGGTCGTTCCCAGGAAAGAGGGGACTTTCCGATAAGGATTTCTCTTTATTGGCGTGCGAATTAGGTGACCAAACCTCTCCTGAGCATGAACTTCTAGACATTTATCGATATTGCGAATAATAATATGAATAACTTTGTCGTCTCAATTATTGATTTAATAATATAAAATATTATCTGAGGATAATCTTTGTGACAATAGTTGAATCAATAATATGAGAGATATAATCACGGCAATTCTTGTAGCAATAATTGAGTATAAGCGAGTGACTTCTCATGTAAACATCAATAATCAATATCGTATTGCTACTATGCAACCATTGCGTATTCATTGTACTTTTACTACTTGGGTTGTTCAATAATTTAACGGTAAAACTTTCGTAGTTATTTTTATAAAAAGATAATTACGTCATTTTCTAACTACGACAATACTTCCATTATGGGGTCCACCAATGATTGTGCCGTCGTACGAATATTCCCTGATAAAATGAATATTCCCCGACCAATCGAATATTATTTGTTATCAAATCGTGAGAATTTGGGTTGAGGAAGAAAATGAAAATAGCAGTGTTTACTATGTTAAAATATATCAACTATGGAGTTTTGGTTTTTAAACCGTGTTTTCAAAATTTAAGTTTTCTAAATATTTTGTTTAGTTGTTTAAATTGGTATATATATGCTTGGTAATATTTATGTGTACTTTACATGGATTACACATGTTAATTGGTGTTAGAAATTAAGACTGAGTAGCTTGGTTTTGTTTCTGGTTTTGGGTGTTATGTAATTCGGAGCCCTAACGCCAAATTTCGCGTTCCAGGCCAAAAGTTCGTGCCCTAGCACTGGGATTCAGGCCTCGGCACTGGAATTCGCACCCCGGCGCCACTGTCTCGAGCCCCAGCGCCGGAAAAGTGGTGTGGGTTGGACAGTTTTGACCTCCTGTAGTAAAATGGCCATAACATTTTCATACGAACTCCGATTGAGGTAATTAAAGATGATTCGAAAAGAGGACGAATAGGCCTATAACTTTTATTTTTTAAGGGTTTCAATTTGAAATTGTTATGAAGGGTCAAAATGGCCATCTTTAGGACTGTTGTGTATTTGGAGTCAATCGGATGGCGTCGGGATGCGCTAATGCAAGTGCAATCCTTTGTGTATTAGTATAACTTAATGATAACATGTTGGACATGTAATAGGATGTTGTATCAAGTTGTTAATGTGTATGTGATGCAATGACATGATCACTTAAGTAGTTGTAATAAAGCTAAAAAGTAATGTTCATGAAAAGATGCGATGTTGTTTAAACTTAAACTTAGTTATTAGCTATACTAAAAGTAGAAAGCAACTCATGAAGGTAATGTTAGTGTAACTAATGTGTATTTTCAATACATATGGTATGTGTAGGACTTGGGGTGAACGTGAGTAGTGATTGTTTAAACTACACATGAGGTAAGTTCCCTAACCCTACTTTTATAATTGTGCAAGTTCTAAACCTTATCTCTTTACAATTGAGCAAGCTTTTGAACTTTGTTCTTTTCATATCGAACGTAAGTTTCCATTCCTATATTATTATTCTGCAAGTCTTTAACATTCTTTATGAATTTGAAAAATTTGAACCTATCTTGCGTATGTTTGTTTCAGAAAGCTTATGTAACCTAATTCGTTACGTTGAGCGTAGATTTAGTTTCCTAATTATTATTCAAAGCATATAATGTTCTAATACATTGATTCAAGGGAGATTGTTTTAACTCTTCTATAACGCTTTGTATGTATATCATGATTACTCAATTATATATTATTGTTATTCAATCTTTGATGTTGATAACCTTGTTCAAAGCTTTATCGTTGTATTAAACCTTCAAGTAGTAAGCAAATCTTTATTAATTGAATTAATCTATATTCGAATAGTGTTCTAAAATTCTAGAAACACCGATAAGCTAGTTCCAAACTAAATTTTTCTTTAGTGAGGAAATTCTAAATCGGCGAGACTATGACCTAACATAGGGATTTTTGTATGTAACGTTTAGATTTTTGTGCACAATATATGGTACAAAGGTTGATCCCCCTAAATGCGATAAGAAGGGTCCAGTATAGTCTAATTATTCATTAAGGTTGGGTAATAATACCTAAGTCTTGGGGACATAGTTTGTGGTCTTAAGATCCTCGAGATAATTAAAGTTCGAACTTGTTTTCTAGTTTGATTTGTAGAACAAGTTCCTTATTGTTCACTTTAGTTGTTCACTCTCATGTTATTATCATTTGCTCGTTACATATCGGTGAGCATTTGTTTGCTCACTCTTGCAGTCTTAACACCGCAGCCTAAAGTGGAGAAAGTTGATGAGTCAACATCGATAGCGAAGGCAAGGGCAAGATGTCCAAATGATGAATACTTATGATAATTTTATGTTTTATGTTTCAAGACTTGTTTTTAAATATGTGATCTATTCCAAACTTATGTAATAATTTTAAGGTTAGATTACTGGGATTTAATTTGAGATGATGATGTAACCAGTTTAATGGGAGAGGTTATTGTTTAAATTATTTTAATTATGTCTTTATCCTTTACTATGGGTAGATAGATGTAATAGATTTTGATAAGTGAGCACCAAATCACAATGGGAATGAAGTACACGGATTTGGGGTATCACAAATCATTGGAGATTCAACCTTAGATCGAGAGAACAGTTAGCCTTCCGCCATTCTCTGATCTTTCTCTCTTTGATTCCTAATTATATCTTATGATGTTTATTCATATGTGGATGATAGCTTTAATTCAGGTTATGATTTAAACACTATTATGCGAGATTGTAATGGAGTCTATGGATTAATTATTTACGATATGTTTCATTGATAGCCTTATTGATTTCTACCCGTTTGTCTATTACGATTCATGCTTAATTGCTTAGTTGATTGGCCATCAATTATTGTGATAATCCATATGGACTTAGAGATGAAGTATGGGTTTGAATTTGATCTTAATAGCTTATGATTATATATTCTACATTGTGTTGGGATGTATGATTTGTGCTTAGGATGATATATATCTGAATGCTTTTCCATTCAAATGTAATCAATTGAGAACTTGGGATTAAACCCTAATTATTCATAAATCACATAGACATATAGTGGTTTAGGTAATGTGGGGATTCATGTGTATTCTATCATTTGTGGATTATATGTGATATGGGTATGGTAAATTAAGAGATGGTATACTTTACTTTTGTGTTCTCGACTAACAAACCCAAGTACAATTCGTTTGGCTTAACATGAAGTGTATGGATTTGAATGAGTCGATAGATGAAATTATGATCTCGGTCTTCATTATCTAGTCTCACTCTAGGAATAGTTAGGTTTATTTTATTTCATAGTTTACATAAAAATATAGTATCATTCGTTTAAATAAGATGAAATGGTTATGGGCTAATGCTTGGTGAAATTTATTAGTTAATTCTCCGTGGGAACGATATTTTACTTACTCTTTATTACTTGTTGACCGTGTATACTTGCACGCATATATTGATCAGTAAAATGACAAAAAGTTTTTAAGCGCCCGATTCTTGAGGAATTAACTTAATAAATTTTATGCCAACATTAATTTCAATCAAATTGGTCTTAATTTAAACATTTTTTTGTTTGAATTATCTTCTTATATTTTTCTATTTTCAGGTACCATGGGTGACTTTGCTTATCAATGGCCTTATGCAAATATGATTCAACCAAGAGACACAAGCACCGAGGGACTTAATGTATTTTTTACATTGTCAGCACAAATTGCAACACTTTCGAAGAGGTTGGATATTCTTGCCCAACGCACTCGAGAGATAGTAGTTACATATGAATACTGTGCTGGCGAGCATCCAAGTTATCAGTGTAACATCAAGGTTGGACAAGTGCAGTTTGGGGGTGATTACTTCAACAACGATGTTTATCCTGATTATCAACAAGGTTGGGGGTATCACCCAGATTATGAATGGGGTTATAACTATCAAGATCAATACTGCATCTCAAGTCCAACATATCCATCAGATTTCTCATATCCACCTCCAATGCAACAAGAAGAAAATTCAAGGTTGAAGGAATTCATGTCAAAAAGCATAGTAGACCATGAAGAGATGATGATGAGTCATGAGGTATCAAGCCAAAATCTTAACAAACAGATGGAACAACTCATTAATTCGTCAATGAATGGTCCTCAATACTTGGATTTCGAAACTGAGAAAGATAATTCAAGACTAGAAGACTTGTGGTTAAAATTTATAGCATCAACTGAGGAGAAATTGATTGAGCAAGAGAGGACAATTCAAAATCTTCAGAAACAGATGGATCAAATGTTCGAAGCCTTGAATAATCGCCCTCCAAACAATTGGTGCTATGACATGGACGATGAAATTGATGGAGTGCCAGAAGTGTACATGCCACTGAATGACCCGAAAGGAGTGGACATTGAGGAGACAACTGGGGGTATGGAAAATGAAGAACATGAGCCAACTTGTATTATACCCCAAGTGCCTTCTCAGTTAGGGTTGAAAAATTCAGTGAAATTTGCACACCCATGTCCCCTTGGTAGTCACATCCAAAGCAAGAATTTCTGCGATTATGAGGCCTCTTACAAACCATGGTGGGCAAAGGAAGAGATAATAGAAGAAGAAAAGCCCGTTGAATCTTTCATGCCTCAATGCAAAAATCTATTCACAAATACAACAGGATGAAGCACCTAGCTATGCAATAGAACTGGGGGCATCATGTACAAGAAATATGCTAGGTTGTTTCAATTCACAGACACGCAAGATGGGGAACCTACCTACGTACATTGCAATTCTAATGGATGGAGGGTTCCTAGCTTATTGTAGAGGAATTGGATAGCGGTGTCAAGAAAAGAGTCCAACTAACGGACTATTAACCGAGCGCTCGATAGGAGGCACCCCATCCAATCTTTCTCCCTCTTTGTTTAATTCTTCATACTTTCAATATTTCGTAGTTGTTTTATAGTTTTAAGTCTTAATAATAGTTTTATTATTTCTCCTCTCAGGTTCAATCCAATTGCTATAAGCATTCAAGATCAAACAGAATTCATAAATTTGAAGCTGCCAGAGTACTGGTCATCGGCACTACCACCTAACTACAAGCTAAACACCATACGGCCACGCTTATAGCTAAGTCACAAAAAAAATTGCTACTTTTTTAAAATTTCTGACTCAAGCATTCGGACAGTTAGAAGCCCACACTCAGTTTCCAACTATAGAATATCTCAAACTTAGCCATCGCCTGATATGCCATCGGATCATGAGGAGGGGAACGTAGATGACATTGCCACTAAGGGGAGTACTCTTTCATTTTTAATTACAATGAGGGCATTATTTATTTTAAGTTTGGGGGTATTGGGTTGAAGTGAGTAGTTGTTGCATATAGTTTGATTGCATGTTTAAGTTCCATAGTAGGGGTATTTTAGTATGATTTTTTTTAGTTTTCTTTTGTCTTATTTACTTAGTATGTGTTTAGTGCATAACATTGCATAATCCCAGGCTTTTAGTTAGTTGAATTCTAATTTGGCCAATGATGACATAGAAATTTGATAGATTTTTGAATTTAGTGGATATCTTGAGCTTAGTTATAATTGTATACATGATATAATTAATGCTTGCTGTTTAGATGTTACCAGGTAGCACGACAATGTTCTTATTTGCTTGTTGGTTAAGATTAACATGCTTATCTGCTGAGATGAAAATATTGTTTTTAATGATAGAATTGTGTAAGAAGTGAGTAATGACTATGAAGACACTTAAACTCAAGTTTTGGGAACGCATGGGTATGCTTGCTTTATATAAAAAAAGAGAAAAAGAAAAAGATAAGAATAGAAAAAAAAATGAATAATTACCGTGGCTAGTCTTGTTTCGGAGCCTTTGTTACTTGAGTAAATCGCTTGGGGGATCGTCTCTACACCTAAAGCGCAAAAGGTCTTAATGGTGTGCAGGAGTCGTTGGTTGAAAGCTTCTATAAGAGGGTATATCAATTAGCCTAATGGAATGAGACATTGAACAAATATGAAAAAATAATAATAAACACTGCGGGAAAGTGCGAAAATCGCCCTCGTGAGTAAAAATAAAGCAGAATAAACCCATTGTTGAACCTTAATTTTTATTGATGTGTTGGAGTAGTTGATGTCTCATTAGTATATGCAGTTCTTGACTTAAACTTCAATTTTCTATCCTAAGCAATTTAGCATGTGGCATCTTCACCTTTGTCAAGCTTATCTGTGAACAAATCACACACACACACATCATCTTTATAGCAGGTTAGGATTATCTAATTGTATGTCATTATGCCTTTAGCTTAGTTTGATGCTTTGTTCTTGAATCTTGATATTTCTCTGAGGCATGTCTCACTGGAATTCATAACATGGCTGGAAATATGGGGATTTATTGTCATAGTAGCGTAGCTTGCATAGCATGTAGATTGCATTATATTGTGTTGCTTGGGGATAAGCAACGGTTTAAGTTTGGGGGTATTTGATAAGTTGGTTTTATACCTACTTATCCCAAGATCTTTACTTGAATTAGTTGCTTATATTCATGTTTCTTAGTTATTTTCATGCATTTTGTGTTTATTTTGTAGATTTAATGTTTAGGAGCGGTGTGAGCGACTATTGGTAAGGAAAAGCAAGGAAAATGCAAAGAAAAACAATCCGAACATCATTTGGGCTTTCATGTTTACTTCATGTTAGTGGTTTGGAACTTAGCTTACATTGTAGAGCATCTTCGTAGCTTTCTGGAACATTTTGAATCATTTCAATCGAAGTTCGGATGCAAGAGTTATGACCTTTGTACCAACGAACGGTGAACGTCACTGTTTTGGATGGCCATTTGCATAGCTGTCACTTACAATCCAATTTCAGCCTTCATCCGTGCATTATTTCTCAATTGTCAAAGAATGAAAGTTATAGAGCTCGTCGATAACTTCGATTTGATAGGTGGCAGGCCCCGTAACTCTTTTCGGATCAAAAGTTAAGGCAATTTTACCAGAGGACATAGCAGTAGAAAATGTACCGTGCGGGAACGCGACTTTGTAGTTCATTTCCTGCGCGGCTGCGCGCGACCCTGGAGCCAAAAAACGTGAATTTTTGCTTGAGCGCGGCCGCGCCCAACTTCAGGCCAATTCTTGAGCGGCCGCACGACGTAAGATGTTGACTAAAGCTGACTTTTCATTAAACAGTACAATTGAAGCGTAATTTGGAGAGGGGTTCAATTAGGGCTTATATATTAGACGTATTTTTCATTACGAAAAGCATATTCCACGCTTGGGGGATTAATCTAGATTACATATGCTCTATTCTTCTCTTTCTTTTTAGATTAGATTAGAACCCTAGATTAGATTAGAGTGGAAGACTTGAAGCGATTGGAAAGCATTGGAGATTCAACCTTGGATCAAGAGAACAGATTGGCACTACCATTCTCTATTCTTTCTCTCTCTTTGATTCCTAATTGTATCTTATGATGTTTATTCAATATGTGGATGATAGCTTTAATTCAGTTATGATTTAAACACTATTCTGAGATTGTAATGGAGTCTATGGATTAATTATTTCTGATATGTTTCATTGATAGCCTTATTGATTTCTATGGGTTTGTCTATTAAGATTCATGCTTAATTGCTTAGTTGATTGGCCATCAATTATTGTGATAATCCATATGGACTTGAGAGATGAAGTATGGGTTTGGATCTGATCTTAATAGCTTATGATTGTATATTCTACATTGTGTTGGGATGTATGATTTGTGCTTAGGGATGATATATATATCCGAAGCGCACCATTCGTAGTCAATCGATTGAACTTGGGATTAAACCCTAATTATTCATAAATCACATAGACATATAGTGGTTTAGGTAATGTGGGGTTCATGTGTATTCTATCAACCGTGGATTATATGTGATATGGGTATGGTAAATTGAGAGATGGCTATACTTTACTTTTGTGTTCTCATTAACAAACCTAGAAGTACAATTAGTTTGGCTTAACATGAAATGTATGGATTTAAATGAGTCGATAGATGAAATTATGATCTCATGTCTTCATTATCTAGTCTCACTCTAGGAATAGTTAGGTTTATTTTATTTCATAGTTTACATAAAAATATAGTATCATTCGTTTAAATAAGATTGAAATGGTTATAAAGTAATGCTTGGTGAAATTTATTAGTTAATTCTCCGTGGAACGATACTTTACTTACTCTTTTATTACTTGTTGACCAGTGTATACTTGCACGCATATATTGATCAAGTAAAACGCGACCAAATAAGAACCCTAATTTTGTTGTTTGATAAGCCATGTGTCGTGGCTCTTAGATTCTTGTGTGTTAAAGATTTTTTGGTGTTTGAAGTTCTGCGATCCGTAGTATGTCATGTTGTGCGTGATCTGGCTGCGAAAATGGGCGAATCATGTGTAGATTTCATGATATAAGCGATCGAAAGGTCGTTGACCGAGCCATGACTAAGCGAAATCAAGTTTCCCAGATTTTCCGAAAAGTCCCATGCCAGCGTGTTCTAAGCTTACGATCTTGTTGTATTTTAATGTTTTGGTCAAGTTGTTGTTGTTATGTTGTAGTCTGGTATAAGGAGTACATAATCAAGCCTTTAGTTCACCCATAAAGTTCATAGAATCAAAGATATTGTTGGTCAAAGTATCGTTGACCATCTGTTTTGTTGCATTTCTGGAAAACCCAGATTTTGGGAAGAACATGAGTTCTGACATGGTTTGACCATGCCAGATTTTACACATGTGATGTTGATATGATGATCTGATGCTATAGAGTTGTTCTTTGACATCTCTACTGCAAGTATGAACCATTAAAACACATTAAGCAAGCCTATAAAGCTAAGACTTAAAGGCTCAAAGTAGCTACCTCGATTCTGGAAAACCCAGAAACTTAAGAATAAGGTCTGACAAGGACTTTGATGGTCAATAACTTGCTGTTATGATGCATGATGGCCATGAAACTTGATTGTAGTTGTAGAATTACATGAACACTATAATCTGGAAACTTTATCAAGCCCAGAAATACAATAGAACATAGATTTATGTAGAAATTCCGAACCTCATGCCTTGATATAATGAAGAATTACGGAAAAGGCTCAAGAACACCTATGGCGACGGTTCTGTGGCTATAAGGCCCTTTAGTGACACTTATTTTTGGAAAATGATTTATTTTAATAAATAAATAGAAAAAAATGGTTTCTAATTATTAAAAATACATAATAAATTATAAAAAAATATTTTAAAGTCTAAAAAATTAGTTTTTAATTATTTTGAGTGTATTCCATAAATATTTAATATTTTTGGAAAATAAAAGGTATTTAATTTATTTAATTATAATATTAGATAAATTATTTAAAAATGATTTTAATATTTGAAAAATCATGAAAAATTATATTTTGGTGTTAGAAAATATTTGAAGTTATTTTAATAACTTTTGATATTTTATGATGAATTTCATTAATAATTTATTATTAATGGTAATTAATTTATTTAATAAATATATTAAATAAATTATGGAAAACTAAATTAATGTTTTAAAAATCATATAAAAATGATTTAAGTGTTATAAAAATATTTTAAGATATAAAATATAACTTTTGATATTTTGACATGAAAATATTAATATTTTAATATTAAATATATTTATTGGATAATGAATTTAAGTGTTTAAAAATTATATAAATAAATATGATTTTAAGGTATTAAAAATACTTTATGTTATTATAAATATATTATAATATTATGTTATGATTTTCATTAATATTTAATAATAAATAAATATTAATGATAAAGGAATATTGTGATATTTATATTATATAAATATGATATAAATGATTCAAAATCATGATAAATGGTACTACCTACGTCCCATAATAAGTGATTTTTTAAACTTAAATCACACATACCAATATACAAGCTAAAATGACAAAAATATCCTTAATATATTTTCTTTGAAGTTGAAGAGTTAAAGAGTGTCTTTAATTGTAGTGATTGCAAGACGCAATAAATACCATTGGATGCATAAGGGCATATATGAGAAAATATTATAAAATTGTATTGGAGTTTTAACACATCACTTATTTTGGGAAAAATATTAAGCCTAAAAATCACTTATTGTGGAGATTTATAGGTAGTAATAATTATCCTCGAAAATTATTACGAGCTTATGAAAAATATTTTGATCGATAATATAATTATCTAAGTTAATTGTTAAGTGTTTAGCGAGAGTTTAATTGAACTTAAACTCGAGTATTTTTCAATTGGCCAAGCACTCGGGATGTTAGAATTGGTTTGGGTTCAACTCTGCACTTAAATAGTCGACTTGATGTTAAGTCTTATGTGTGTAATAGGTGATAGAGTTATGTCTTTATGTGTTTAGGTTATTTTATGGTATATATATATATATATATATATATATATATATATGATAATATATTGTGATGATATTATTCTAATATTGAAGATCTATATTACTAATATTAGGTCTTCGGATAAAGCGATATAAATTGCGTGGCGAAAGAATCAATAAACAAATGAAGTTTTACTTAACTCTACTAAGAGTTGTTTCATTCGAGATATGCTTATGGTAAATCATTGTTGATTGTCATGTAGAATTGTACTCTGTACATATTACATGTATAAGTCAGGTATGAAAGGCTGATCACCTTCATTACCGTTCGGTCCAGATATGTTTATTCATGTTTAATACTTGTTCAGTCAAAAGTTTGTTCGCACTAATTCACACCTATATTGATGAATTATAGTCAGCTTATTATTCACTCTTTCAATCATGATATATACTTAAATAATATTTAAACTTGCTGGGCAACTTTCATGTTTACCCTTGCTATATCATGATAAACATTGCAGATAAGGCGAATGCGTTCGGATAAAGGAAAAAGGTTAAAGCCAAGTTTAGCTTTGGATAAAATGTGCAGCTAATTTGTAATAGTATAGTTTGATAATAATGTTTAATTATGTGTTAGATAGTTTATGAATTGTGCATAAGTTAAGGTTACTCGATTTTGGGGAAATGTGTGTAAAGTGTATTGTATAAACAATTTATGTTTATATCTTCTGCAATAGTTGTAGAATGATTGTATCAGATCCGTGGTGATTTGGGACCTGAATTTGGGGCTGTCACACATATACTCCAGTTCAATCCTCCATCTCTCTGGGGTAATTGGATTAAAACTTCTATCCTCAAAGGTAGATCCATCTGGAAAATTCCCATTCCAAATGATTGTTCTTGGATATGGAAGCAGGTCTTAAAGCTGAGATACCATATCATGCCTCATCTAACTTACATGCTTGGGAAGGGGAACAGATTAAGCTTTTGGTTCGACCCTTGGCTTAATGGTGCAGTTCTGAACCCCTCACCAAATTTAATATACAACACTGATATTCATATGGATGCTACAGTTAGTCATATTCTTAGTCATATTCTTGTTGATTCATCATGGCGCCTCCCCCACTCTAATCACCATGATGTCATTCGATTCAAAAGACAAATTGAATCATTGCCAGCCCCTACCATCCTAGAGGACATGATTCTATGGGGTGAAATTGACATACACATGCTAAAGGCAAAACATATTTGGGAGGGCACTAGAACAAGAAGCCAGTTGGTCTCATGACACTATGATATGGAATAAGTTGGATGTTCCTCGATAATTCATACCGTGGTTGGGACTTCACAAGAGATTACCAACGAATGATTGAACAAGGTTATACACTAGACATGCTACTCTTTCCCTCTCTGTCTGCAACATTCAGAATCCTTTGATAACGTTTTTTCAAATGTGATTACTCAAAATTTTACTTGATGCTACCTTATGTTTAGGAAACTGGGACCACATCTCTCACAACTGGGATGATATTGTTGACTTTGCTACTTCATTCCAAGGTACAAAACTCTCAAAGAACATCTATTTTCTGTCAATTGCAGTCACATATATTAAAAAACAAGAATATGTGATAGAGAAACTTTAATTTACTATGACAACGTTTTAAAAATAATCGGAAAAAATATATTAATTTGTGAACTTTTAAATGTAATCAAAATAATAGATATATTTTATTTGCAATTACAAAAGAAGGTATAGTGATTTTAATTAATTATATGCCATCAATGTATTATAATCATTATAAAGTATTTCTGGTATTAATCAATCACCAAATATTCTAATGTGAAAGTAATTTTGTTTAGTAAGTCACAATTTTTCACATATGTTTCCTTTTAATAAATTTTTTTTTTTGGTATAAATTTGGTAATGCATTTAAGTCAAATGGGTCAATCATAGATATATTTGACTTTTTACAATGATTGCATTGATTTACATGATCTCTAAAGTCTTATATCTTTTATGATACTTAAAGCCGATCATTGTGATACTAAACTTTTCACAAAATGACCATTTTTTAAGTAGTGATTCTACAAAGTATGGGAAGCTAGAAATTCAAGGATACATAGAAATTTCCTCATAATTCCCCCTTCTAGACTTGCATTAGATGTAATAAATATTATCAAGCCTAAACTCTCAACTTGCAAATCTTTTGTTAGCCACTACTTTTTGTTCATATATTATTGTAATTGGCTATTGTAGGATTGGTTTACATTCCATGTATAGCTTGCTCATCTTTTGGCTTGTCTCTAGATGAATCTGCTTTATTCTGGGGGATGCCCCTATCCATTGTATATTTTGGTTCCTTTATAAACTCAAAACACATTTAGCAAGAAAAAAAAAGTATCAAGTTATGGAATCAAAGCTCTATGCGAGTTAATAATCAGACATAAGTGGTCTAGGGCTAAAAAAATTTAGTTATGTGAAAGTGAAATTTAGTCTCGGAATGTTTTGTTCATTTTTATGCTGCATGTGTTGCAGCTCGGTTACTAGAGCTTCAAAGGTTAGACAAAGTTACAGAAGATAATCGATATCGCGACTTGGATGATGAAATGATTAACATGAGTATCTTTTGGTTGGCACCTCAGTTCCGTCTGTTGGGGTTTCTGAAGGGTCTCGCTGAACAATGTCTTGAGGAATTCTTCTACTATCAAGTTGCAGATTCATTAGAGAGCTATGGACAGTCAAACTTATCAGCATTCTTTCGATATTAATATTCAGGCATTTGTTTGGTGGCACCATAAATTACAGCCGTTTGGATAACTATTATGGAATTTTAGCTGTGATCATGATCCCCGGAAATATTGTAATAATTTACCAATTCGTTTCCACAAACGTTTACAAGCTAGGGACCTGAAAAGGTGGAGAAATATAGTATGAAGAAGCATTGCAAGACCAGGATACCAGTACCTATTGAATCCATGGATGGATTTCTTTGCTCTCAGGACCTATTGTTGGTTGTTGTCATTTGTTATTTTCTATGGGAGCATCGCAACAACGTTCCTTTAGAAGGACGTCGCTTGGATGCTTTTTATATATTCAATAGAAGTCTGCAATTTATTTCCGAATTCAACTGCTCCAAAGTTGCTCGGCCTAGTTCTTTACCCTCTCTTCAGCATGTTCCTTTGATTCGCAAATGGCAGAAGCCCCTCCGAGTAGCTTAAGAATTAATTCTGATGCTGCTTTGTCCTCGATGGTCGCACTAGCGTTGGTATTGCCGTCCGTGATCATTTAGGGGATTTTTTTGGTATCACCTCTGCTGAGGCCATGGGTTCTCAAAGGGATTTCTTTTGCTCTCGACCTTGACGTTTAAGATATTATTATATATAGTCTGATTCTCTAAACTTGATCAATTTACTTAATTCAGTCGGGATGTGGGGGTCTCTTCGAAGCTGGCTACTTGATCTCGGAATGTCTTTCTTTGTGTAGGAGTTTTGAGTGCTATTCTCTTTCCCATGTACTTAGAGATGACAACATGCTTGCACACATTCACTTGGCAATATGACTTTTCTTTTTGATGAATTTAGTTTTGGATAGAGGTCTTTTGTGTAGGAGTTTTGAGTACTATGTAGTATGTACTTAGAAATGACAACATGCTTGCACACATTCACTTGCCAGGATGACTTTTTCTTTTGATGAATTTCATTTTTGGACAGAGGAGGTTTCCCCTTCAACTCTATCATATTTGTAATTCAGATCGTTCTAATGATTAGTCTCCATTGGTCTCTTCTTTCTCCAAAAAAAAAATGAAAAAGAAAAAGAGACCAGGGTACTTGTAAGAATTCAGTTGCAGCTTAAGCTAGATATTTAACAAATTAATTTGATTCTACAGGGGAAGAAATTGATGTTAGTGTTAGTACTAATAATTTATCTGATGATATATATAAAGAATTTTTTGATTATATTAATTAGTTCATTTTAAATTGATATTCATAATTGTTCTTTAAGTTTGTGAATGTTCCAATTTCGCTCATCTTATATTTTACATGTAAATGATGTGATCTCTCTAATTTTTCATTAGTTTTTTTAATATCACACCACCAATAATAAATGCTTATTTAGTGTTAGGGATATATTTGAGTATATATAATTATTTGATAAGTCATCGTTTTAAAAATATATTTCTAATTTTAGAACAGATCAAGATGCCATTACATAAATTAAGGGAATGATTTATAGTCAAAGGAATTGTGAAGTGTGTAGTAACTAATTTGATCATTTATTATAAGATTCAATTGACGCAATTTAAAAAAATCCCCTACATACATACTATTTTTTTTAAAAAAAGGTGTTAATATATGCGCATCTTATAGTGATAGTTGAACACCCAAATATGTTAAAATGATTTTATTGCCATTGAAAAATAAAAAATTAATTAATAGCTTGTCCTTAGATAGCTATGATATACATACACCATTAGCTAGGGCTGGCATCTTTTTTTTTTTTTTTTTTTTTTTGTTGAAGATGAGGCTTATACAGGCCTAGAAAATATATATTACATAATTCATTAGTCACTATACATCATTAGGTGTTGGTGAATGTCTCCGTTCACGTGGATATTTGCATCATCGTAAAGGGCTTTTCTGGTGGCCAGATTCTCTTCCCTTACTAGTTTGTCTGAGGTGAATTAAGCAGTTGATGTATCGCTCCTGCCTGAACATACTGGTACAGCTCTTTCCATCGGTCTAGGTCTGCAAATATGGCTGGGTGTAAACTTGCTCTCTAGAATCTCCGGTGGGATAATGTCCACTAGTGTTTTGTGTTGGAATATTTCACATGAATTTCAAATTGGATAAATTCAAGAGTGTATATGGGTTAATAAGTACAGTAGAACCTCAACCTAATAGGTTAACCTTTTAGGTATCCAACATGCTTATTGGATCAATCTACATGAATTGATGTGGGATGGATCCAAGTTTTTGCATGATGTCATTACTCACCATTTCTTTGCTGGCAACTCTTGATGAAGCTTTGTTAAGCTGGGAAAATTCTCTTTCGATCTGCCTGACAATGTATTGGCCCATAGATCCTGCTCGAATATGCATGGAACACATTGTCAAAAGATCCTTTTGGTTGTCTGTAATTTGGTTATTTGAGTGAACCTGCCAATCTACAGTATCTTTTTCAACTCTATTCCTAGGCTTCGGTGTGATTTTCTGTGGGTTATAGTGTCCAGGGTTTGGCTTTTCAGGGGTAAACTTCTTTGGTTTATGGGCCAGGTCAAAGATATTTCCATGGTTTGGAGGGTACAAGGGTTTCCCTAAAGAAATCATGAGCTTGGACTCTTTTCTCTCAGTACTAAGTGCTGAGGCATAGCTCTTTTTCATAGGCCTCTCCTTTATGGTTTTACCACTCTCAGCCTGTTTTGCCTTTCTCTTCTCACAACGACTGATCTGATGATCTTTGCTTTTTGGCAAAGCAACAGCCGTAACAGGAGTTGAGATGTCTTTACCGTCTGCCTCTGCCTCAGAAGACGGACTAGGCAACACCGTTCTGGAAGGTGTGCTTTCCTTGTTCGTAGTTACAGCGCTTAGCTGGGCAACTTTTTGTTGAAGGGTTGCCATCATTGCTTCAAGTACTTCAACGGCAATGTTATTACTGCTGCTGGCCATTCCTGCAAAATGTTAGTACTTTGCAAAGAGAAGAAATTATAATACAAGTGTATATAACTGAAATATCAGTTGCTTGATTGCTTGATATCTACTCCGGTGGTTCGCACCTCTATTTATATATAATATCTATTGCTCGTGAAATTTCCACAACAATTGTCTGAATAATTGTCTAAATGGAATCTTTGTACAAATTCCATTATTGTGGCTTTTGTCACATCCACTTTGAATGATTAAAGCAAAAGCTGAGTAGGACTGGATCCGATGTAGGTGGATCTGATGTAGGAGGATCCGAGGCCGATGATGCAGAGTGGTCAGACTGGTCAGACAACTCGATGATGACACTAAAGGAAGTCGAAGGACTGACTTTATTATTATTATTATTATTATTATTATTATTATTATTATTATTATTTATAGTAATAGTATTTTATTAGGTAGTAAATCTTTTATAATAAGTTGTTACTTTTAAGATTTTGTTTCCATATTTTTAGGAAGTTTGTTAGGATTTTTGTTTTCGTATCTTTAAGAGGATTTTTTTTGTATCTCTAAGAAGATTCTAGAGTGACTTGGAGATAAAATTTTTGTTAGTTATAAAACCCAGTTTGTTAAAATTTGATATTACTTTTTTTATAACAGATTGAATACTTTTATAAAAAAAAATATAAATAGTGCCATTAACTTTCTTAAGTTTGGAGCTTAATGGTTGTGTTAAGGTGGCTAAATTCTCGACATAAATTCTGCCAGAATAATTCACACACTTTAATGACCTGTTTGGTTTGGGGGGAATGAAACGAGGATTTCAAAAAGAAATGCTCATTCTTATGTTTGGTTACTTAAAGAGAGAGAATGATCATTCTAATGAAATGTCTAATCATATATTTAAATGAATACTTATTCCATCAGGATGTATAAAGATTGACCATTCCATTCCAATTGATAAATTTTAAAAAAAAAACTTAAATCGATCAAAATCGTGTAGTTTCTCGTTTTGACCAAACATATGAATAAGAATATCTATTCCATTCCATTCTCATTTCAATATTATAACCAAACAAACAATAAGAACCTTTGTAATTCTTCTCGACCGACAAATTTGTCAATGTTATCGAGAACATGAGGTTGTAATTTAATACCACCACTGTCCATGGTTAATTCTAAGAAGTCAATCTGTTCCTTATTTAGGTCAAATTTCTTCTTATTTATACTACGTTTGGATTGAAAAAATAAAATTGGTGAAGAAATGAAATAGAGAGTGGAATGATTCATTTCATTCTGAGTGGAATGAGTTATTCTATATCATCCATAAAATTTATAAATTTGACATATATGAGAATAGTTTATTTTATTTTAATAAAACAATCAAACACAATTTTTTTTCATTCCATAAGAATTAATCATTCTATTTTCAACTTCATTTCTACAATCCAAACGTAACATTAAAATAATGCCATTGTCTCGTAGCTCAATTGCTACATTCTACATATGTTTAATATGGTCATCTTCATTCTTACTGAATATTAAGATGTCATCAATATAAACCATACATTATTCTGTATGAAACTTCAGAATTTCGTCCATCTTTCTTTGGAAGATTGATGGGGCTTTCTTTAATCCCATGGACATAACTAGCCATTCTTAACTCCCTTGCGGACAACTGAATGATGTGTATGGAATGCTATCTTCTTCCATTTTTACTTGGAAAAAAATCCAGATTTGCAGTCTATCTCGCTAAATCTTTTCACGTTACGTTCCTGAGTTTGAGAAAGAGTTCGTCTTTCTGAGGAATCTGAAAGGAATCGCGAACAGTGATCTCGTTAAGAGGGACATAATTAATCACCATGCGTGCTTTTCCACGTTTGATCTCAGAGTGATTTCTCACCATGAAAGCTTGAGTACTACTCGATGCATCTTGACGAGGAAGGTCTTATCAAGTTCAATTTCCTGAGTTCGCGGATTTGTTCATCAAATTCATGCACATCGATCCATTGGACTTGCAGTAAAGCTTTTCAGCCTTATAGAAATTTTGATTTTCTTTTCCTTGATCAAATTATGATCGAGTTCTATCTTGCAACGAGGAAAATCTTCTTTCCATAATTTTTTAGGATTATCAGAAAAGTTTTCATTCAATAGAATTTCTGTCTAGTAGTTTTTGAGTATTTGACCAAAATATGACCTTATCTTTTGATGAATTCAGTTTTGGATAGAGGTCTTTTGCGTAGGAGTTTTGAGTATTATGTAGTATGTACTTAGAAATGACAACATGCTTGCACACGTTCACTTGCCAGGATGACATTTTCTTTTGATGAATTTCATTTTTGGATAGAGGAGGTTTCCCCTTCAACTCTATCATGATTAATGACAACTCTTTTGATGATCATATTTGTAATTGAGATCGTTCAAATGATTAATCTCCCTTGGTCTCTTCTTTCTCAAAAAAAAAATGAAAAGAAAAAGAGACCAGGGTACTTGTAAGAAATCAGTTGCAGCTTATATATATATATATATATATATATATATATATATATAATAAAAATATATCACACACACACACACACTAGAGAAAATGGAGATGTTATCACAAAAGAAATCTTATATTTTTGCTTGTTTCAAATGAGTTGAGTACATATGTATTTATAGGAATCCCCATACATGTATAAACTCAAATACATGAATAAACACTTGATGAAAAACAACTTCCTAGACACCTTTTCAACTAGCTTCATGAACCTTCAAATACATGAACCCAACCTAGCTTCATAAATATTAATTAAAACATAAATATATTAAATACTTAATTACTTTGGGACAAGTTTATTTTTCAACACCCCCTCTTAAACTTGTCACACCAAGTGAGCTCCGCAATTTGCAAAATAATTCGACTTTGAGTGGCTTCGTAAAAATATCAACAATTTGGTCTTGAGTCCTCACAAATACAAGTTCAACTTCTTTCTTCGCAACACATTCTCTTATAAAATGAAATCTTGTGTCAATGTGTTTGCTTTGATCATGAAACACTGGATTCTTAGCCAATGCAATTGTCGACTTGTTATCGATATAAATCTTTGTTGGCTTCTCTTGTTGCAAATTAAGATCTCTTAAAAGATTTCAAAGCCAAATGGCTTGACAAACACAAGATGTAGCAGCAACATATTCCGCTTCAAAAGTAGAGAGGGTCACAATAGGTTGCTTCTTTGAGGACCATGTAAATGTTGAATTACCCATAAAGAAAACAAATCCAGTTGTACTCTTTCTATCATCATCACCAGCCCAATCGCTATCACAATATTCCTCAAGCTTGAAATTATTTGAAATTGAATAAAATAAGCCAAAATCAAGAGTACCTTTGATGTAACAGAGAACTCGTTTAGCAACCTTCAAATGAGTTATTGTGGGTTTTCCATGTAACGATTAACAAGGCTAACTAGACCATATACAATATCCGGTCTTTTGGATGTTAAATCGCAAACTTCCAACAAGACTCTTGAAAAACGTTGGATCCACTGTATCTCCTCCTTAATGCTTTGACAATTTAATATCACATTCAATGGGTGTGCTTACTGACTTACAATCAAGCATTTTAAATTTCTTAAGAAGATCTCTTTAGCATATCCTTCTTGAGAAATAAAAATTCCTTCTTTGCTTTGCTTCACTTCATGACCAAGGTAGTAAGCCATGAGACCCATATCCGTCATCTCGAATTCATGTGCCATAGCCCTCTTAAATTCTTCAAACATGATTGGATTACTTGTAACAACCCGGATCCACAGCTTTGATACCAAGTGTAACATCCCCAAATCCGGTATTAAACACCACGAATCTGGTATATTAATTCTATAACTATTGCATAAGATATAAACATAAATTATTTATACATTAAACTTAACACACTATTTCCAAGGTCGATAACCATAACTTATACTCAGATCGACATCCTATCTCGACATACTGATGTCACTTCGCTTCTCAATGTATCGGCGTATTAGTCTAATCTGCCGATGTTTATCATGATATAGCGATGCGAAACAAGTTTTACTTAGCAAATTTAAGTTCAATAAAAGATATATCATGTGTAAGACCCCGAATTTTATGAAATGAAAGTATTCAATTTTCTTATAATTATTATTTTATTTAGTAAATGGTTAAATTGATAAAAGGATTAAAACTAAAGGGTGATATGTGAAAATTTTGCAAAGTAAAGCAAGTTGTTATAAAATATTACGTTTGGTGGGAATATTTTTTTTTTCGAGAATATTCGTTATGCGACGACACAATCATTAGTGGACCCTACAATGTAATTATTATAGAGTTAGAAAAGCGACAAAATTATCTTTTTATAAAAATAATGGCGAAAGTTTCTGGATTAATCGTTGAAATACCCTAATAAAAGTAAATGAATGTCGTGTGGTTGTATAGTAGCATGATTATAGATGCTTACGTGAGAAGTCACTTTCGATTATACTCGATTATTGCTACTGATGAGCTTCGCTCAATATTTTATTTTATTGATTCAATAATTGCTACGTTAATATTTTATATTATTGATTCAATAATTGTCATTGCATAATATTTCAAATTATCAAATTAATAATTCATATTATTTGAATAATATTATTAAATAGCATTATTGACAATGTCTAAAAAATTCTGTCGAGAAAAGGGGTTTGGTCACCTAATTGCGCGCCAATAAGGAGAATCCTTATCGGAAAGCCCCCTTTTCCTGGGAACGACCTGGTTGTCAATATTGTAGTTATGTAATATTATTTGTGAATAATAAATTATTGATATATATATGATAAGAAAATATTTATTTAATATGAATTTAAACGGATGAATGTTTTGCATGTGACATTTGTTGAAAGTTGGTATTTTATCTTTTCTGATAAAATAATTCATTCATGTAAGACCCCAACTTATTATAAATAAAATTAAATTTTTCCTCTATTCATTATTCTAAATTAATAAGGTGTTAATTTGATATAATGCTTTGGTTATGGGTGAAATGTGCAAATTTTGCAAAATAAGCAAGTGGTTATAAAATATTCATTTCTGTCGGGGAATATTCTTGTTGTCGGAGAATATTCGTACGACGACGCAGCCATTTGTGGGCCCCATAACGGAATAACTATCGGATGAAGAAAATGACAAAATTTGAGTTTTATAAATAACGGCGAAATTATTACCGTTAACACCATTGGAATATTTGGTGGTTAAAATATAGTAATACGCGTGGTTGCACAGTAGCACACGGTATTGCATAGTATTTTTGAAATTATTGATTCTTACGTAAGAAGGCACTACTCAATAATTATTACGATGAATTCTTATTCAATATTTTATTTTATTGATTCAATAATTCTTTGCGTTGATAGTTTATATTATTGTTGTTTAAATAATTGTCAACGCACAACGGTATTTTCCATTATCGGATCAATAATTCATATTATTTGAATAATATTATTAGATAGCATTATTAGCAATGTCTAGAAAGTTACATCAAGGAGAGGTTTGTTCACCTAATTAATTGCGCGCCCGATGAGGAGAAATCCTTATTGGAAAGCCCCTTTTTCTCGAGAAACTACCGGCATTTGTCATAATTGTGATTACGTAATATTATTTGTGAATAATTAATTATTGATTTATATGATAAGGAAATATTTATTTGATGTAGATATAAATGATGGATTTATTTATGTGGTTATAAATGAAGGAATTAATGCTGAAGTGTTTTATTAGTATTTTGTCGGAATGGAGGTATTAAAAATCATTCGTTTGTGGATTTCGGATATTTTTTGTTTGGAATTTGGAAAAATTCAAAGCTACAAAGTTGTAGAGAATTCGATTTCGTGTGGAATGGACATAAAATTTGTATTTTTTCTGATAAATGGGCTATTTTCTATGAATTATTGAAGTTTCGAAAAATAAAATGATTTTTATTAATTTATGGGTGGGACCCACTTTTGTGATTTAAAGCATGAGGTCTGCTGGGATTTTTTTCAAGAGTGGCATGTTGGTCTTTGATGGCTAGTATGCGTAGAATGAAGAATAAATAAAATAATATTTTATTATTTTAGTCTCCTATGGCGTTCTAGCATTTTCCTATAAACAAGTTTTTTTCTCTCTATATTGTCGAGCGTATTTTTGTGAGTATTTAGATACTTTGAGAGTTGCTATTCGATACAAGTTTTTCTCGGCTTTCTATCGATATTCAGTCAATCTTTGTTATTTTGAGGTAAGGGATGTTATCAACTTCTTAAATGATATTATTTTCTTCAATATCATTATGTCGAAATATTGGTTTGAACTTTTTAATCAAATTTGAAACTTTTGTGTCGGGGTTACTATTCACTTATACGGCACTATTCACGGATACGGCACTATTCACCGAAAAATGAAATTTTTCCTTTTTGTCCAAGATGTCTATTATGGTTACTATCTTTGATTGTATCCATGTTTTGATCTTTATTTTTGAATTCTGCTTCTCAATTGGTTATTATGAAGTATTATTGATCTTGGATAAGCTGTTATACGAATCCCTAATATTTGTCCTTCTGTCTCACTGGATTCGTTTTCTTTAAAATAATTTTCATCATCCTCAATCTTAAATGATGATATTCTTGAATATCTTTGGCACGTGTAGTGCAAAGATGAATGATTAATCGATGAATATCTTTGGCCCGTAGTGCAAAGATGAACATGTGTTGAGATGAACATGACCCAACCTTGGTGATATGAAATGAATATCTTTGGCACATGAGTGCAAAGATGAATATTTGATTAAAGATGTATATTGATTGTTATTACAGGGATAAAATATTGATGATGAACTTTTAAATCTTAGAAGAAAGTAGAATTCATTCTCTACGTGACTCTTCTAATGGATTGTTTGTTTTCATTGCGATTGTTGATCTAAAACTTGTTATACATTATATTCTATCGATTTTTTCCTCGTTGAAGACTAATGATAATTTTTTATATTATCTTAGTCATAATATTCTTTCTTGGGGCTAGTTGAGCTCACCCTTTTCCTTTTTGTTCCATTTTTTCTTCTCGGAGGTGAAAACATAGTAGGATCTAATCGGGGTATGGAGTGATGGTTCTAGAAAGATGTTTTAGCGGTCCTCACTATTTACGTAAAATAGTGTATGAATAATTATAATGAGGACTTATTTGAGTGTGGATATTGTCTAGAAGATAATATTTGCATTTAAACTCACATTATGTGTTGTCGTATTTTACCTGACAATTTGTATTATTGAAGTTTTAGTTTGCTTTCTATACCATGTATTTGGCGACTTCGGAATGGGTGTTGTATACCTATTTTGAAGCGTCATGATTCAAATATATTATTATAATATTACATTATAGTAGTATGATGTGATTATATAATAGTATAATTTTTAATTTGAATGGTAGCATTATTATAGTAAATTCATGGTATAAAAGTAAAAGGAGGTGGAAGAGAACGAATTAAATTTGAATTCTGATGATGTAAGCAATGATGTCATCGAAACGATGAGGTAAGAAATGATGTCATCGGAACGATGAGGTAAGCAATGATGTCATATGATCGATGATGTAAGCAATGATGTCATAAATTATGGCAAAAAGACTATTTTACCCTTACTACATCGAGCTTTATAAATAGAAGCTCATTTCTTCATTATTTTCCACCATTCATTCAAGCTATAGAGAAAAAGTATAGATAGAATAAGAGAGAAGAAGAAGAGTATTACATTACTTTACACTACTATTGCGTATCCATCTCCTACTAAGGTAAGGGGTATTATTTCTTTCGTATTCATGAAGAGAGTTATTTCTTTCAATACTCGTAAGGGTTGTTATTCTATTCTTTATTATTCCGTTGGGATAACCTGTCTACACGGACTACCGCATGCCTGGTAAATAACCCTTCGTATTCATTTGTTATTAAATTATGGAAATGATCTGTCTACGCGGACTACCGCATGACAGTTGAAAATCTATTTGCAGTTTTGTATATTGATCATTTTAGATTCCTAAATTTAAACTTACTATGGTAAGTATTGCTTCTATAATTCCTCAAATTAGTATAATATCCTTGATATTTGCACTTCATCCAGTATCTTTTCATGAAAATATTATTCTGAGCATTCTTGATAAGTTTTAACCTTTTCATGCAGGAGTACTATTCACGGGGTACTATTCCCGAAGTACTATTCATGAGGTACTATTCACCCGGGATACTATTCATGACAAAAATTGATTTCTTTTTGGTTCAAATCATTTTTGATACAATATTATTCTTGAATTTTACTCCACAAAGTATTATCATGTTGACAATTTAGACTTTATTGAATTCTGAATAAATTAAATTATAAATATTTAAAATTTATTCTTTGCTTTCATTTAATTGAATTCTTATATCATTGTCATCATCCGCATATTTATATTGTTATGAAAGTCATCTTTGGCCCGTAGTGCGTAGATGGATTTGTTGATTAGTATGATTATGACCGAGAATCATTCGGTATAATCATGACACAATGTATTGTTACAAATGATGTGGTAAAGTCCTCATTGGCCGTAGTGCATTGATGGACGATTGTTGAGATGAGCATGACCATCGGTGATAATAATGATTATCCTTGGCCCGTGTGCATGGATAATTCAATTGATGTGGATTATTTATTAAAATGAGTCTCGTGATAAAATTGATGATAAACCTTTTAAATCATAGAAGATAGTAGATATCATGCTCTATTGTAAGACCCCAACTTATTATTAATGAAATTTAATTTTCTCTATTTATTATTTTGAAATAGTAAGGGTTGATTTGATTAATGTGGATAGTTAGGGGTAAAATATGCAAATATTTCAAAATAAGCAGTGGTTATAAAATATTCATTGTTGTCGGGAATATTAGTTTGGTGCGTGGAATATTAAATGCTTGTCGGGGAATATTAAATGCGGCCAGTAGCGACCGTATGTGAGCCCCATGTGAGCGATTGGATGAAAAAAGCGACAAATATAAGTTGTTTAAAAATAACTTGGCGTAGTTATTCTGAATTAACTTTGTTAAAATACTAGGTGGTTAAAACAAAGTAATGCACGCGTTGTTGCACGATAGCTTGATTATTGATTCTTACCAATTATTGAAGGCACTACTCGATAATGGTTCTGATAATTCTTTATTCGATTATTTTATTTTATTGAGTTAATAATTCTTTGCGTTGATATTTTATATATATTCTTTGTTGTTTGATAATTGTCATTACACATATTTTTCATTATCGAAAGCAATAATTCATATTATCGAATAATATTATTAGATAACATTATTGGCAATGTCTAGAAAGTTACATCTAAGGAGAGGTTTGGTCACTAATTGCGGCGATGAAGAAATTCTTATTGGAAGCCCCTGCTCTGAGGAGGCGCACGGTTGTCGATATTGTGATTACGTAATATTATTTGTGAATAATTAATTATTGATTCATATGATGAAAAAATATTGATTTTATGTGGATATAGATGGAGAAAAATTTTAATGTGACAATTGTTGAAAATTGAAATTTTATCTTTTTACGATAAAATAATTCATTTAAATATATTATTATATTTTAATAATATAATAATGGTGATATTTTTACAACGAATGTGGGATATATGAGTATCTGAGGAGGAAGAGTATTTTTGTTGCAATAAATGTTTAAAACATGTTAAACATGTCGGTGGACCCCATTTATTGGTGAAATTTGATTATAGCTTTAAAAATCGCCTGTTTGTGGATTTGGTCAATTTCTATTTGGAATTTGGAAAAACTTTCTTACTGCAAAGTTGTAGAAATTGAATTTCCTATAAAAACTTGCGAGATTCAATTTTCTGATGAAAGGGCTATTTATTAGGAATTATTGAAGTTCGAAGCTCAAAATAATTGATTTTGGAAGTTTAAAATATTTAAAATTAGAAAAACGTTTTTTCTTATTTTTTTCTAGAAGGTGGCATGTGTTTGATGGCTGAAATCAGATTCTAGACATGTGTAAGAAATTTATATAATTATATTATTAATTTATTAAATTTTACTACTTTTGGTGTTCTAGCGATTTCTATAAATAGGGTCTTGGGTTAGAATTGAAAATCACACGAAAGCTGAAGTTTTCTCTCTCTATATTATCGGCGTATTCTTGTGAGTATTTTGAGTATAGTTTGAGTATTGCTATCTGGTCTGAGTTCAAGTCATACTTTATATCAGGTGTTTCAAATTAGAATCTTGATCTTTCGAGGTAAGGGATGTTATTTTCTTCTCAAATGATATTATTTCTTCAATATCATTATCTTTGAAATATTGGTTGAAACTTTTTATCAAATTTGGAACTTTTTCATGTCGGGGTTACTATTCATGAGATTTCTTATTCACGAGTTCTTATTCACGAGATTAAGCGGGAGTTCTTATTCACGATTCTTATTCACGAGTACTATTAAGTGAAGCGTGAAGATGTTTTTGTGGAATTTCTATCTTTTGGTGTGTCGAGATTACTATTCACGTATCGGCACTATTCACGTATCTGACACTATTCATAGAAAAATAAAATTTCTTCTTTTTGTCCAAATATCTATTACGGATACTAGCTTTGATTGTATCCGTGTTTTGATCGTTCTTGAATTTTACACCACTATGATTATTTTTGAGGTATTTTTTTTAACATGGATAAAACAAAGTCTCGAATCCTTAATCCTTAATCCTTGTCATTTTCATTTTATTTCCTTTGGATTCGTTTCTTTAAAAATATTTTCATCATCCTCGATCTTAAATGATGATATTATTGAATATCTTTGGCTTTGTAGTGCAAAGATGAATGATTTTGAAGAATATCTTTGGTAGTAGTGCAAAGATGAGCAGTGTTTAAATGAACATGACCAAGCGATGAATATCTTTGGCTGTAGTGCAAAGATGAATATTTGATTCGGATGTATATTGATTGATGTTCTGAGGGATAAAAGATGAGCGATGAACTTTTAAATTCATACATAGAAGATAGTAGTTTGCATTCTCTACTTAACTCTTCTAATGAATTATTATTTCATTGCGAATATTGATTTAAAATTTGTTGTCTATTGTATTACATTAGATTTTTCCTGTTGAAGACTAACGGTAATTTGTTGTATATTATCTTAGTCATAATATTCTTTCTTGAGCTAGTTGAGCTCACCCTTTCCTTTTTGTTCCATTTTTTCTCGGGAGGCGAGAATATATAGCGAGTGCAGTCGGGGTATGGAATGAAGGTTCTAGAAGAGTTGTTTAGTAGTCCTCACCATTTTGTAAAATAATGTATCGATAAATGTGATGAGGATTTATTTGAGTATAGATATTGTCAGAAGATAATATTTGTATTTAAACTCACAGTTTCTTGTTGTAATAATAAAGTTGTAGTTGTTTACGTACCATGTATTGACAACTTCGGAATGGGTGATGTATACCTATTTTTTTGGGCGTCATGATTTGGTATCGAGCTTAGGGATATGATCTCTGGCGGAGATCGGGGAATAGAACTAGGAGGGAGGCAGGTAAATCCTTATTGAGTGTGTCTACTAAGCTTATTTTTTAGTTGGTCGTATATATAGGATATTATGTGATATATTGATTTCCTTAATTAACCCTTGTTTTATAGGCGGTATTTGAGAATGTCGTGAGAATATTATGAATGGAAATGAGGCCGTAGTAGAGCCTTTTACTCACTGACGAGGAGAGCGTCTGCAGCAGTGGCATGTTCCTCTGTGAACAACACCAACCTGACGAGATGATGAGCGAGGGGATGTTTAGAAGCTTTTGCGATTCATACAAAATCGAAGACGAGGAGACTTCGTGTTCAAAATCTGAGGAGGAAATGATAGCAATTCACGGGTTTATCACGGACAAGCGATTCGAAAAGTTGGGACCACGAATTTAAGGAAAAGCGGATCCGATCATGTGGCGGCGGAAACATGGGTCAAATAAAATTAATTACGAAGATATTCGATGTCTTGGGATGCGGAAAGCGAGAAGGTTCCATTACCACCTTTATATTTAAATGGCGGCGGACTTATTACGGTGAAGAGTTTCAACAATTGTCGTTTTCTGAATAGCCATCCAAGGCGATGATGAGCGACCGGCATGTCTTGGGAGGCGTTTGATTATTTAATGACAAATACTTTCACGAAAGTGTTAAGATATTCGATGTCGTATGAAGGAAGTGGAGTTTATGACAGAACAAATGTGAGAAGTTCGAAACAACATGGCGGTGTCTCGATGCGAGGCAAAGTTTGCGAGTTATCGAGTTTGCACCTCATTTGGTGGAGAATGAGGAGCGTTATGGCGGATGTTTCTTAGAGGTTTGAAACACGGCGTCGTCAATATCTCATTTCTCATAAATTTTCTCTCTATTAGGATGTTGTAAGCGAGG
This sequence comes from Panax quinquefolius, assembly GCA_020205615.1. Lineage (NCBI taxonomy): Eukaryota > Viridiplantae > Streptophyta > Magnoliopsida > Apiales > Araliaceae > Panax > Panax quinquefolius. Next base: position 107,219 of record JAINUW010000089.1, on the reverse strand, counting down.
CTCAATTATTAGGCGAGATACTTGAAATCAGTCGGCCCAGGGACCCTGACCGAGGATCGTACGCGAGATAGCGATCAACGAGAATAATGATAACCGGCGGGAGAAAAGCAGCGAGACGGACAAAAATGGTAACCACTCTGGTGGTAATCATGGTCGTGAAAATAGAAAAAGCGAGTCGGGAGGAGATTTTAAAGAGGAGATTTAACAACGACCATATGAAGGCAGCGGTCTTGCGTGACAAGCTGGTTCTAAGGGAGAGAAACGACCACCGGGTCATATCTTATAAATCGGAAAGAGGGATATATCGATCAAAGCTGCCCTGACGAGTTCAAGGTATCTTATAATTGTGGAAAGGAAGGACATATCGCTCGAGATTATGCGATGGCGAAACCTAGTTCGGTGAGGGACGGTGACTCAAAAATTGTCCCGAGAAAAGTCAAAATCAGCGATTAGGGAAGGCGTTTGTTGTGGTTGGTCATGTCGAGGAACAAGCGAGGTGATCACGGGTAAGCTATTTATAAATTCTTGCGAAGTTTATACCTTACTTGAATCTGGGGTGCTACCCATTCATTTATCTCTCACTGCATGTGCTCAACGTTTAAACTTGACTCAGGAGAAATTAGACTTTGACTATCTGTGGAAACTCAGTTAGGAGAAACTTTCATCACATCCACTTGTTTATAAATCTTGTTTGATTCAAGTTGGCACCATCACCTTACACATTGACCTTATCTCTTTAAAGATACTTGCTTTTGATGTGATTTTAGGGATTGATTGGTTAACTACTCATCATGCCAAAATTGATTGTTTTAAATAAGGTTGTTAGTTTTCATATTCTAACCAACTTGACTTTATGCAATTCAACAACTAAACCATTAAAATCAATCAACATCATATCTAATCATAAAAAGGCTTAGTTTATTAAAAAGCGGATGTCAAGCTTTCTTAGCCCATGTTATGGATTTGAATAAAGACCGTCAAATTTGAATAATATTCTGTTGTTATTGACTTTCTGACGTATTTCTAGAAGAACTTCCGATTCTACCCCGAGCGTGAAGTTGAATTCTTTATTGATCTTGAACTTTGATACAAAGCCCATTTCTAAAACCCCATATCGAATGGCTCTATTGAACTTGAGGAGTTAAAGGTCCAACTACGAGAATTGTTGGACATCGGTTTCGATTAGTCTAGTACATCTCCTTGGGGTGCTCTGTTTTATTTGTAAAGAAGAAAAGGCGGGGTATCGACTTTGTATTGACTATCGGGAATTGAACCATGTCACCATCAAGAATAGGTATCCTCTACCTCGTATTGATGACTTGTTTGACCCGATTGCAAGGGGCACAATTCTTTTCAAAAATCGATCTTAGTTACGGATATCATCGGTGAAGATTAGAAGCGAGGATATTCAAAGCGCCTTTAGAACTTCGATATGGGCATTATGAATTCTTAGTCGTGTCTTTCGGATAACTAATGCTCCTATGACTTTCATGGATATGATGAGCCAAAGTATTCAAGGAATATTTGGATCGGTTTGTTGTTGTCTTTATTGATGACATCCTTATATATTCCAAAAGTCGTGAAGATCATGAGCACCATTTGAAAATTTGGTACTCGAAAGGCTTCGTGAAAACAAACTATATGCCAAATTGAAGAAATGCGAGTTACGGCGAGGAAGTAGCATTCCTTGGGCGCGTGGTGTCGAAACATGGAGTATCTGTTGGACCGTGAAGATTGAATCAATCTGAAGTTAGAACAACAGAAGTCGGTGGCCAAAATCACGTAGCTTTTGGGCTTAAGCTGGTTATTATCGGAGATTAGTGGAAGGTTTTCTCGAATCGCTACTCCATTAACTTCGGCTAACTTCGGAAGGATACAAAATTCGTTTGGAGCGAAGAATGCGAAAAAGTTTCCAAGAGCTTAAGAGGAGACTTATTTGGCACTGTTCTAACAATACCATCTGGTTCGGATGGATTTGTTATCTGACGATGCTTGAGCAAAGGGTTAGGATGTGTTCTCATGCAGCGTGGGAAAGTCATAGCCTATGCCTCGCGACAACAAAAGAGTATGAGAGGAATTATCCTACTCGTGATCTAGAGTTAGCGGCCCGATCGTTTTCGTATTAAAGATATGGAGCACTATCTATATGGGGAGAAAGTGGAGATATATTCAGACCATAAAAAGCCTTAAATATTTCTTCACTCAAAAAGAACTCAACATCTTGGCGGCGCGACGTTGGCTCGAACTATTGAAGACTACGACCACACTATTGATACCATCACGGAAAAGCGAGCGTGGTAGGCGGCGCGTTGAGTAGAAGATCATATCTTGAGGAGCGAGTGCGATGATGTCAAGTATCTGCGTAGAGCCAACTTTAATAGAAAAAGTTAAGGTTGCTCGAGCCACGGGCAGGAGCTGATCGTATATGAAGAAGAAAGTACTGAAGGAGCTATTAGGGCGCGAATTGATGAAGAAGGAATACTTGAGTCCACTCTGAGACTTTGTGTTCTAACGACTCGATTTGAAGTACAAGATTATGATGGAGCACACAATACACCATTTGCAATCCATCACGGAAGTACTAAAATGTATCGTGATCTTGACATACATTTTGGTGGAACAATATGAAGAGAGAGATTGCAAAGTTTATCTCGATGTGTTTAACTTGTCGGCGTGTAAAAAGGCGGAGCATCTAGTACCTAAGGTCCGTTGCAACCACTTGAGATTCGAAATGGAAGTGGGAACACATTACCATGGATTTAGTTCTGGGTCTTCCTACGGTTTCTCGAGGCATCAATGCTATTTGGGTTATTGTTGATAGATTAACCAAGTCTGCTCATTTCTTGCCGTCTGGGAGACTTATTCCTTGAGCGTCTTGCTTTAGTATATACGTGAATGAGATTGTGAGGTTGCATGGCATGCACCGTATCCATAGTTTGGATCGTGACCCAAGATTCACTTCAAGATTTTGGGTTAGCTTGCAAAAAGCTATGGAGCGCAGTTTGCGATTTAGTTCGGCATACCATCCTCAAGCAGACGAATGAATCGAGAGGACTATTCAAACTCTTGAAGATTTATTAAGACTACGTGTCCTAGACTTCAAAGGCGGTTGGGATAAGTATTTACCATTGGTGGAATTCTCCTACAACAACGATTATCGAGCAAGTATAGGTGTGGCTCCATTTGAAGCATTATATGGGCCGAAAATGTCGTTCTCTCGATATGTTGGGATGAGGTGGGTGAAGCAACATTATTGGGACCCGAGGAGTTAATGCGTATGACTCTGAAAAAAGATCAAATGATTAAACAACGTATACAAAGCGGCACAAGATCGACAAAAAGAGTTATGCGGATCTTCATCGAAAGGGCGTGGAATTTAGTGTGAGGGATCATGTATTGTTGCGAGTTGCTCCATGGAAGGGAGTTACAAGATTTGGGAAGAGAAAAGCTCGATCCACGATTTATTGGTCCATTTCAAATTCTTGGCCAAATAGGAAATGTAGCCTATAGACTTGCGTTACCTCCAGAGTATGTCTCGTGTTCATAATGTGTTTCACATATCTCGTACTTAAGTAAATATGTGAAAGACCCGAACCACGTTATAGAGTTAGAAGCCAGGACGAGATAGCGAAGACTTAGCGTATGAGGAGGTACTGTCAAGATCTTGGATAGGAAGGAGCATGTCCCTACTGCATGAAAATTCATACCACAAGTTAAAGTTTTGTGGAGGAATCATGCTTTATAGAGGAAATGACACAGGGAATTGGAAGCGAAATGAAAGCGAGGTATCCTCACCTTTTGAAACACCAGTGTCGTCAATCGATTTAGGGCGAAATTTCATAAGGAGGGAGGTTGTAAGACCCCAACTTATTATTAATGAAATTTAATTTTCTCTATTTATTATTTTGAAATAGTAAGGGTTGATTTGATTAATGTGGATAGTTAGGGGTAAAATCATGAAATATTTCAAAATAAGCAGTGGTTATAAAATATTCATTGTTGTTAGGGGAATATTAGTTTTGGTGGTGGAATATTAAATGCTTTGTCGGGGAATATTAAATGCGACGGTAGCGACCATGTGTGGGCCCCATGTGAGCGATTGGATGAAGAAAAGCGACAAATATAAGTTGTTTAAAAATAACGGCGTAGTTATTCACAGATTAACACTTTGTTAAAATACTAAATTGGTTAAAACAAAATGTCTGGCACGCAAGTATTGCACAATTATTGATTCTTACGTGAAGACACTACTCGATAATGGTTACGATAATTCTTTATTCGATATTTTATTTTATTGAGTTAATAATTGTTGCGTTGATATTTTATATTCTTTGTTGTTTGATAATTGTCATTCTGCGATATTTTTTCATTATCGAAGCAATAATTCATATTATCTGAATAATATTATTAGATAACATTATTGGCAATGTCTAGAAAGTTACATACAAGGAGAGGTTTGGTCACTAATTGCGGCGCCCGATGAAGAAAATTCTTATTGGAAAGCCCCTCTTTCTGAGGAAGCTGCACGGTTGTCGATATTGTGATTACTGTAATATTATTTGTGAATAATTAATTATTGATTCATATGATGAGGAAAATATTGATTTTATGTGGATATAGATGGAGAAAATTTTAATGTGACAATTGTTGAAAATTGAAATTTTATCTTTTACGATAAAATAATTCATTTAAATATATTATTATATTTTAATAATATAATAATGGTGATATTTTTACAACGAATGTGGGATATATGAGTATCTGAGGAGGAAGAGTATTTTTGTTGCAATAAATGTTTAAAACATGTTAAACATGTCGGTGGACCCCATTTATTGGTGAAATTTGATTATAGCACAATAAAATTGACCATTTGTGGATTTGATTCAATTTCTATTTGGAATTTGGAAAAACTTTCTTACTGCAAAGTTGTAGAAATTGAATTTCCTATAAAAACTTGCATGAGATTCGAATTTTCTGATGAAAAGGCTATTTATTATGAATTATTGAAGTTCAGAAGCTCAAAATAATTGATTTTTGGAAGTTTAAAATATTTAAAATTAGAAAAACGTTTTTCTTACTTTTTCTAGAATGTGGCATGTGTTTGATGGCTGAAATCAGATTCTAGGCATGTGTAAGAAATTTATATAATTATATTATTAATTTATTAAATTTTACGCTTTGGTGTTCTAGCGATTTCTATAAATAGGGTCTTGGGTTAGAATTGAAAATCACACGAAGCTGAAGTTTTCTCTCTCTATTATCGGCGTATTCTTGTGAGTATTTTGAGTATACTTTGAGTATTGCTATACTGGTGCAAGTTCAAGTCATAGCCTATATCCGGTATTTTAATTTAGAAATCTTGATCTTTTCGAGGTAAGGGATGTTATTTTCTTCTCGAATGATATTATTTCTTGATATCATTATCTTTGAAATATTGGTTGGAACTTTTTATCAAATTTGGAACTTTTTCATGTCGGGTTACTATTCATGAGTTACTTATTCACGAGTTACTATTCATGAGTTACTTATTCACGATTCTTATTCACGAGTACTATTAAGTGAAGCGAAGCGTGAAGATGTTTTTGTGGAATTTCTATCTTTTGGTGTCGGAGTTACTATTCACATATCTCGGCCTTATTCACGTATCTGACACTATTCATAGAAAAATAAAATTTCTTCTTTTGTCCAAAATATCTATTACGGATACTAGCTTTGATTGTATCCATGTTTTGATCATTCTTGAATTTTACACCACTATGATTATTTTTGAGGTATTTTTTTTTACATGGATAAAACAAAGTATGAATCCTTAATCCTTAATCCTTGTCATTTTGTTTCCTTTGGATTCGTTTCTTTAAAAATATTTTTCATCATCCTCGATCTTAAATGATGATATTATTGAATATCTTTGGCTTTTGTAGTGCAAAGATGAATGATTTCTGAAGAATATCTTTGGTAGTAGTGCAAAGATGAGCAGTGTTTAGATGAACATGACCAGTGATGAATATCTTTGGCACATAGGTGCAAAGATGAATATTTGATTCGGATGTATATTGATTGATGTTACGAGGGATAAAAGATGAGCGATGAACTTTTAAATTCATACATGAAAGATAGTAGTTTGCATTCTCTGCTTAACTCTTCTAATGAATTATTATTTCATTGCGAATATTGATTTAAAATTTGTTGTCTATTGTATTCTATTAGATTTTTCCTGTTGAAGACTAACGATAATTTGTTGTATATTATCTTAGTCATAATATTCTTTCTTGAACTAGTTGAGCTCACCCTTTTCCTTTTTGTTCCATTTTTCTCTCGGGAGGCGAGAATATAGCGAGTGCAGCAGTCGGGGTATGGAATGAAGGTTCTAGAGAGAGATTGTTTAGTAGTCCTCACCATTTTTGTAAAATAATGTATCAATAAATGTGATGAGGATTTATTTGAGTATAGATATTATCTAGAAGATAATATTTGTATTTAAACTCACAGTTTCTTGTTGTAATAATAAAGTTGTAGTTGTTTACGTACCATGTATTGACAACTCGAAATGGGTGATGTATACCTATTTTGGGGGCGTCCATGATTGAAATGAATGAACAATAAGTTTGCTGACTTTCAACAATATAACAATTGTGAAATAGCATGAATCAAATTTTCATAGCTGAACGACCGAGACAATAAAAATGAATGGTCAACATTAATGAACATGAACAACTATAACTGGACCAAATGGTAATGAAGGTTATTAGCCTTTCATATCTGATGAACACGTGCAATATGCACAACATGCGAATCAATAATCAAAGACGTGATATAATCAACAATGATTAACTACAAGCATACTTTACAATAAATGTGACGCCCCCAAAATAGGTATACATCACCCATTCTGAGTCGCCGAATATATGGTACAGAAAAAACTATAACTTCATTAATACAATTGTCGTGCAAAATACGACAACACATATACTGTGAGTTTAAATACAAATATTGTCTTCTAGAAAATATCCACACTCAAATAAGTCCTCTTTATAATTATTGATACACTATTTTACAAAATAGTGAGGACTACTAAAACAACTGCCTTGAAACATCACTCCACACCCCCGACTAGTTCCCATTATATTTTTGTCTCCTGAGAAAAAAAATGGAACAAAAAGGAAAAGGGTGAGCTCAACTAGCCAAGTAAAGAATATTATGACTAAGATAATGTATAACAAATTATCCTTAGTCTTGACGAGAAAAATCGATAGAATATAATGAATAACAAGTTTTAGATCAACAACCTATGGCGGAAATAACAATTCATTAGAAGAGTTAAGTTGTAAGACCCCAACTTATTATTAATGAAATTTAATTTTCTCTATTTATTATTTTGAAATAGTAAGGGTTGATTTGATTAATGTGGATAGTTAGGGGTTAAATACATAAATATTTCAAAATAAGCAAGTGGTTATAAAATATTCATTGTTGTCGGGAATATTAGTTTGGTAAATGGAATATTAAATCTTTGTCGGGAATATTAAATGCGGCGGTAGCGACCATGTGTGGGCCCCATAACGGAAGCGATTGGATGAAAAAGCGACAAATATAAGTTGTTTAAAAATAACGGCGTAGTTATTCTGCAGATTAACACTATTGGAATACCGTTGGTTAAAACAAAGTAATACGCGTTGTTGCGACAAGGCACACAGTATTGCACCAATTATTGAAGGCACTACTCAATAATGGTTCACGATAATTCTTGTTCGATATTTTATTTTATTGAGTTAATAATTCTTTGCGTTGATATTTTATATTCTTTGTTGTTTGATAATTGTCATTACACAAGATATTTTTCATTATCGAAGCAATAATTCATATTATCTGAATAATATTATTAGATAACATTATTGGCAATGTCTAGAAAGTTACATCTAGGAGAGGTTTGGTCACCTAATTGCTGCGCCAAGAAGAAGAAATTCTTATTGAAAGCCCCTCTTTCTTGAACCTGCACAGTTGTCGATATTGTGATTACGTAATATTATTTGTGAATAATTAATTATTGATTCATATGATGAGGAAAATATTGATTTTATGTGGATATAGATGGAGAAAAATTTAATGTGACAATTGTTGAAAATTGAAATTTTATCTCTTTACGATAAAATAATTTATTTAAATATATTATTATATTTTAATAATATAATAATGGTGATATTTTTACAACGAATGTGGGATATATGAGTATACTGAGGAGGAAGAGTATTTTTGTTGCAATAAATGTTTAAAACATGTTAAACATGTCGGTGGACCCCATTTATTATTTGAAATTTGATTATAGCTTTAATAAAATCGACCGGTTTGTGGATTTCGGTCAATTTCTATTTGGAATTTGGAAAAACGTTCTTCTGCAAAGTTGTAGAAATTGAATTTCCTATAAAAACTCATGATTCGAATTTTCTGATGAAAGGGCTATTTATTAGGAATTATTGAAGTTCGAAACTCAAAATAATTGATTTTGGAAGTTTAAAATATTTAAAATTAGAAAAAACGTTTTTTCTTATTTTTTCTAGAAGGTGGCATGTGTTTGATGGCTGAAATCAGATTCTAGACATGTGTAAAAATTTATATAATTATATTATTAATTTATTAAATTTTACGCTTTTGGTGTTCTAAGCGATTTCTATAAATAGGGTCTTAGGTTAGAATTGAAAATCACACCGAAGCTGAAGTTTTCTCTCTATATTATCGAAGCGTATTCTTGTGAGTATTTTGAGTATAGTTTGAGTATTGCTATACGGTGCAAGTTCAAGTCATAGCCTATATATCCTGTTTTTCAATTTAAATCTTGATCTTTTCGAGGTAAGGGATGTTATTTTCTTCTCAAATGATATTATTTCTTCAATATCATTATCTTTGAAATATTGGTTGGAACTTTTTATCAAATTTGGAACTTTTTCATGTCGGGTTACTATTCATGAGTTCTTATTCACGAGTTACTTATTCATGAGTTACTATTCACGAGTTACTTATTCACGAAGTACTATTAAGTGAAGCGTGAAGATGTTTTTTTGTGGAATTTCTATCTTTTGGTGTTGAAGAGTTACTATTCACGTGTACTCGACCTTATTCACGATATCTGACACTATTCAATAGAAAATAAAATTTCTTCTTTTTTGTCCAAAATATCTATTACGGATACTAGCTTTGATTGTATCCATGTTTTGATCATTCTTGAATTTTACACCACTATGATTATTTTTGAGGTATTTTTTTAACATGGATAAAACAAAGTACGAATCCTTAATCCTTAATCCTTGTCATTTTGTTTCCTTTGGATTCGTTTCTTTAAAAATATTTTCATCATCCTCGGTCTTAAATGATGATATTATTGAATATCTTTGGCACAGTAGTGCAAGATGAATGATTTCTGAAGAATATCTTTGGTAGTAGTGCAAAGATGAGCAGTGTTTAAATGAACATGACCAATCGATGAATATCTTTGGCTGTAGTGCAAAGATGAATATCGATTCGGATGTATATTGATTGATGTTCTGGGATAAAACATAGACGATGAACTTTTAAATTCATACATAGAAGATAGTAGTTTGCATTCTCTACTTAACTCTTCTAATGAATTATTATTTCACTGCAAATATTGATTTAAAATTTGTTGTCTATTGTATTCTATTAGATTTTTCCTGTTGAAGACTAACGATAATTTGTTGTATATTATCTTAGTCATAATATTCTTCTTTCTTGAGCTAGTTGAGCTCACCCTTTTCCTTTTGTTCCATTTTTCTCGGGAGGCGAGAATATAAGCGGATACAGTGGGGTATGGAATGAAGGTTCTAGAGAGAGTTGTTTAGTAGTCCTCACCATTTTATAAAATAATGTATCAATAAATGTGATAAGGATTTATTTGAGTATAGATATTGTCTGAAGATAATATTTGTATTTAAACTCACATGATTTCTTGTTGTAATAATAAAGTTGTAGTTGTTTACGTATGCATGTATTGACAACTCGAGAATGGGTGATGTATACCTATTTTGGGGCGTCGCACATAAGTAGACAATGAAATCTACTATCATTTATGAATTTAAAAGTCCATCATCAATATTTTATCCCTGTAACATCAATCAATATACATCTTGAATAAAATATTTATCTTTGCACTACGGGCCAAAGATATTCATTTGTATCACCAGTTGGCCATATTCATCTCAACACCTGTTCATCTTTACACTACAGGCCAAAGATATTCATCAGGTAATCATTCATCTTTGCACTACAAAGCTAAAGATATTCGGTTATATCATCATTTAGGATCGAGGATGATGAAAAATATTTTAAGAAATGAATCCAGTGAAACACAAAAAGAACAAAGATTGAGGGATTAAGTATTTTATAACTTAAAATATTTTTCAAACCTTTAAATCATTTTTATATGATTTTTAAATCATTAATACTATTTTTACACAATTTATTTAATATATTTATTAAATAAATCAATTATTATTAATATTAAATTATTAATGAAATTTATCACGAAATATTAAAGTCATTTAAAATAACTTCAAATATTTTCTAACACCATAATATAATTTCAAATGATTTTTAAAGTATTAAAATTATTTTTAACTAATTTATTTAATATTATAATTAAATAAATTAAATATCATTAATATTTAAAAATATTAAAATATTAATAAAATATATTCAAAATTATTAAAACCTATTTTTAGGCTTTAAAATAATTTTTACAAATTTATTATGAATTTTTATAATTAAAAAATCACTTAATACTAATTATTTAATGAAAATATTTAATAAATATATAAACTGTCGCTAAAGGTGGCTATAGCAACAAAACTGTCGCTATAGGTGTTCTTCAGAACTCAAAAACATTCAAACGACCAGTTATCCGGGTACTAGATTTGACCATCATTTGATCTTAGATCTTCATGTTTCTGGGTTTGCTAAAGTGTTAGTATTGTAGTACAGATGTAATACTACAATCACAAACAACTTTCATGGTTATACAACAACATATGATTGAGATATAATCCTCACAAATCTTGTCAGAGGCTTTTCTTCATTTTTCCAGAAATGAAGAACAGTTCATGGGTCTACTTTCTAAGCCTTGAATCTTGGACTTTTAAGCATAGTTTGTGTGATCTAATGGTTCAATCATATATTATTGATGTCAAAGAACAACAATATAACATTAGTTCAGTCCAACCATGTTTGACCACTTATATCTTGAGATCTAGACATGGTATGGATTTGATTCCACTTCTAGTTTACTCTCCTCATGGCATAGAACAAGTCTATAACATCTAACACACATAACAATTAACAAAGATCTAGAGGCCTTGACATATGGCTATCAGGCCTTAAAATTAGAGTTCATAGTCAGTTGCTAAAAACTCATTTTCTTGCATCTAGATGTTATGTGTAAGACCCCAACTTTTATAAACAAAGATGAATTTTCTATAAATATTATTTTTGAATATTATGGAATAAATTTGATATAATGTTATAGTTGTGGGTAATATTTATAAATTTTGCAAAGTAAACAAGTTGTTATAAAATATTAAGTTTGGTGGGGAATATTCTTTTTGTCGGGGAATATTAAATGGCAACTACTCAATCATTAGGTGGACCTGGCGGAAGTATTATCGTAGTTAGAAAGCGACAAAATTATCTTTCTATAAAAATAACGGTAGAGGTGTTACCGTTAAAACTATTGAACTACACCGGTAGTAAAAAAGTACGATGTCTGGCGTAGTTGTATAGTAGCACACAATATTGATTATTGATCTTTACGTGAGAAGTCACTCGGTATGCTTTCGATTATTCTTTCTGATAATTGTTGCATCATATCTCTTATATTATTGATTCAATTATTGTCACACGTTATCATTTGTATAATATGTTATAGTATTAAATCAATAATTGAGGCGACAAGTTATAAATGATTAATAATTGTTGAAAGATTAAATATGTGTTGATTAAAATAAAATGATTTGTGGTAATATTTATTCAATCCTTGATGTATATAAAGAGTCTGTTATGAGACGTTTGTGGTAAGTTTGATTATTTTATGGGGGCCCATATGTCATCATCTAAGAGTCTCTTCGTCAATAAGTAATTACCTTCGTCGATAGTAATTACCTTTGTGAATAGTAATTACCTTCGTCGATAGTAATTACCTTTACCAGACGTCAAACCACTTGTCGTTTCACATTACAAGCGTCCGAACCACTTGTCGTTTCACATTACGAAAGGTCAAACCACTTTTCTTTTCACATCACCGATTAAATCGAAAGCCACTTACCTTTTCATATGGCGGTCTTAAGCTAGAAATCTTCTATAAATAGAGGCCTAGTGCTTCATTATTTTCACGAATTCATTCAAGCTATAGAGAGAGAAAGTATAGAGAGAATAAGAGAGAAAGAAGAAGAGTATTTTGTTACTACACTCTTTGCAGTATTCAATCTCCTACTAAAAGTAAGGGGTGTTATTTTTTCTTATTCATGAAGAGAACTGTTGTTATTCCATTGCTTATTATTACATTGGAATAACTTTGTATCGTGGTTTACCTATACTTGGTGACATTCTTCTATTATTACATTGGAACATCCTTGCCATCGTGTGTTTTACATCGGACTGGTTTCGGTCTTTATTATTATTCTATTGGAACATCCTTGTGCATGTGTTTTACACCTAACTGGTTTCCGCTTTTTATTGTTATTACATTTGGAACATCCATCGTCTGTGTTTTACTGTGCGGACTGGTTCCATTCTTTATTATTACATTGGAATATCACATCGCATGCGTTTCACGCCGGACTGGTTCCGTTATTTATTATTACATTGGAATAACCTTCCGTCAGCGATCGATCGTATGCATGGTGATTTCTTTTGTTATTCCATTCTTTATTATACCCAGTTAAGTTAAAACTTTGACTTCTATACTCCATGAAATTAGTGGAATATCCTTAATATTTGCGCTTCATCCAAAGATCCTTTCATGGAAATATTCTTCTCGATATTCTTGAATTTTACTCTATAAAGAAGTATCATGTTGATAGTTTGGATGTTATTGGTTCCTAGATAAATTAATTCTTGAACTTGTTTTATTAAATATCATTGTCATCATCCTCATGTTTATATTATGTTGAAAGTCATACATGGCTTTTGTAGTGCGTAGATGGACTTGGTATGATTATGACCGAGAGACTATTCGGTGTAATCATGGCCAGTAATGTTACAAATGTGTGGTAAAAATCCTCGGTGGCCGTAGTGCATTGATGGCCGATTGTTGGCATGATCATGACCATTAATGAATACACAAATATTTTTGGCCCGTAGTGCATGAATAATTGTGGTCGTGATACTAAAGAATATCCTTGGTAGTAGTGCGGGGTGATTCGATGATGTGGAATATTTATTAAAGTGAGTCTCAAATATAACTGATGATGAAAAACCTTTTAAAATCATAAAAGATAGTAGATTTTATTTTCTACTTGACTCTTTTAATGGATTCTTTGGTTCATTGTAGTTAAACTTGATGTTCATTATATTTTATCGGTTTAACAACATTGTTGTAGGCTAATGATAATTTATTCGCATTATCTTAGTCATAATATTTCTTCTTGAGCTAGTTGAGCTCACCCTTTCTTTCACTTATTCTCTTGAAAAATGAGAATATAGGCGGGACGAGTCGGGAAGCGGAGTAATGGTCCGGAGGATAGCATTAGTAGTCCTCTCACTATTACGTGAAATAGTGTGATAATAATTGTAATGAGGACTCCTTTTGAGTTTGTATGATCTCTTGTAGACAATATTGTATTCAAACTCACGCTTTATGTCGTATTGTACAGCAGTTATATTAGTAAGTTGTATTTAAATTACATGCACCATGTATCGACTACCCAAGATGGGTGATGTATACCTATTTTTGGGGCGTCGCCGATTGGTATCGAGCTTAGGATATGATCCTGGCTAAGATGTGAGAATAGTACTAGGAGGGAGAGACGGGGAATACCTTCGCTTTAGTATGACCTACCTAAGTTTATGTCTTATTTTATTGGTCATCGAATATAGGGATAATATGTTACTTGTCAATTAACCTTTTATTTTGTGGCGATGTCTGAAAATGACATATGAGAATGTTGAGAATAAAGAATGGAGCACAGGCGATCGTTGATTCACCACATATCAATAATCAGGATAATGTGCATCAGGAAGGCGACAATCCTCATGCAAATAACAACACTAACCAAATGATGAATGATCAAATGTTCAAAGGCTTTATGCAATTCATGCAACAGCAGGCGAGAGCGACTCCTGTCCAAAACGTAGGTGGAAACACGGAAAACTCTCGGGCGGTCACCGCTAAAAAGTTCAAGGAGCTGGGACCACCGGAGTTTAAGGAGAGCAAAAACCACTTACATGGAAGCATGGATAAAGCAGATTACAAAGATATTTGATGTCTTGGGATGCTCCGAGAGCAAAAGGTTCCCTTTGCCACCTTTATATTGCGCGGAGAGGCAGATTACTAGTGGGAATCGGTAAAACGTACTCAACCCTTTGTCTTGAAGATATCTTGGGGGAAGTTCCAGAGAGTGTTCAACGACAAATACTTTCACGAAAGTATTAAGCCACATGAAGGAGGTGGAGTTTATCAAGTTGGAATAAAACAATATGGCCGTGTGTCATGATACGAGGCAAAATTTGCGGAGTTATCACGGTTCGTCCCCACTGTGATAATGAAGAGAAATGGCACGAATATTTTTAAGAGGTTTGAAGTCGGAGAGATACGTCAACATCTTATTTCTCATAAACCGTGTTTGTATTCGGATGTTGTAAATAGGGCTCGATTAGTGGAGCGCATAACGAGTCAACGAACTAAAAGAGAGCAAGCGGTAACAAAATTATAATACCGGCCGAGTAGTCATCGAAGCGGTGACAACAAGCGTGGAGGGAATCAACAGGCGAGATATGGTAACCACTTCGGTGGTAATCAGGGCAAAACAATAAGAATGGACATTTCAAGAAAAGGAGATTCAACAATGATGGAAAGACGTCGACCACCAAAGACCGTTGTTAAGGAAGGAGAAAGACCACCTATCATATGTTTCAAATGTGGAGGAGAGGGACACATCAGTCCAAACTGAGCCATGCCGTCCAAAGCATGTTATAATTGTGGAAGAGAAGGTCACTTAGCTCGATTTTATCGTTTACCAAAGACAAATTCAGCTAGGATGGAGGCACCAAAGGTCATC
The DNA here is from genome assembly GCA_020205615.1 of Panax quinquefolius. Taxonomy (NCBI): domain Eukaryota; kingdom Viridiplantae; phylum Streptophyta; class Magnoliopsida; order Apiales; family Araliaceae; genus Panax; species Panax quinquefolius. The sequence goes on along the minus strand of JAINUW010000089.1, from coordinate 91,941 downwards.
GGAAAATTCAAACCTAGAGTGGTCTGGGAGAGCGTTTGTTGTGACCTCCCGAGAGAGCAAGGAACCCGAATGAGGTCATCACGGGTAAGTTTATCATAAACTCTAATGAAGTCTATACTTTATTTGATATTTGGTTCTACCCATTCTTTTATTTCTCCTACTTGCGCTTCATCGATTAAATTTGACTCAGGAGAAATTAGACTTTGACTTATCTGTGGAAACTCCGTTGGGAAAACTTTCATTACATCCACTGCTTTATAAGTCTTGTTTGGCTCAAATCGGTACCCTCACATTACTGTCGATCTTATTTCATTAAAAATACTTGTATTTGACGTGATTCTAGAGATTGATTGGTTAACTACTTATCATGCAAAATTGATTGTTTTTAAGTAAGGTTGTTAGCTTTCATATTCCTAACCAACCTATTATGCGAATTCAAGCGACCAAACCATTAAAATCAATCACGGTCATCTCAAGCCATAAAGCTATTCGTTTATTGAAAAATGGATGTCAAGCTTTCTTAGCTCATGTCACGATTTAAACAAAATACGCCGCTTTTGAACGATATTTCTATTGTTAATAAATTTCTGACGTATTCCCAGAAAAACTTCCCAGCCTACCCCGAGCGTGAAATTGAATTTTGTATCGACCTTGAACCCGAGACAAAAAACTATTTTCAAAGCCCCATATTGAATGGCTCCTATTGAACTTGAGGAGTTAAAGACCCAATGCAGGAATTGTTATACATTGGCTTTATTCGTCCTAGTACTTCTCCTCGGGTGTTCTGTTCTATTCGTGAAGAAGAAAGATGGGAGTATGCGACTTTGTATTGATTATCGGGAGTTGAATCATGTCACCATAAAAAATAGGTATCCATTGCCACGTATTGATGACCTGTTTGACCAGTTGCAAGGAGCCAAATTCTTTTCAAAGATTGATCTTCGTTCCGGATATCAACCAATTGAAGATTAGAACCGTGACATTCCAAAGACGGCTTTCAGAACTCGGTACGGGCATTATGAATTCCTAGTCATGTCCTTTGGATTGACTAATGCTCCTCTCTGCCTTCATGGATATGATGAACCGAGTATTCAAGGAATATTTGGATCACTTTGTGGTCGTCTTTATTGATGACATCCTTATTTATTCCAAAAGCCGTGAAGATCAAGAGCAACACTTGAGGCTGACATTCCAAAAGCTTCGTGAATATAAGCTTTATGCCAAGTTGAAGAAATGCGAGTTCTGGCTTGAAGAAGTAGCATTCCTTGGGCACGTGGTATCAAGTCATGGAATATCTGTTGACCCAGCAAAGATTGAAGCTATTCAAAGTCGGGAACAACCTAAATCGATGACTAAAGTCGTACGTAGCTTTCTCGGTTTAGTTTGGTTATTATCCGAGATTCGTGGAAGGCTTTTCTCGAATCGCTACTCCATTGACTCAAATGACTCGGAAAGATCTGAAAGTTCGGTTGGAGCGAAGAATGTGAGAAGAGTTTTCAAGAACTCAAGAGGAGACTTATTTCAAAGACTGCTACGACAATACCATCGGCTCGGAGGATTTGTCATCTACAATGATGCTTGAGCAAAGGGTTGGGATGTGTTCTTATGCAACATAGAAAAGTTATAGCTTATGCCTCGCGATAACTCAAAGAATATGAGAGGAATTATCCTACTCATGATCTAGAGTTAGCGGTATTGTCTTTTCAGCACTTAAAATTTGGAGGCATTACTTGTATGGGAGAAAGTGGAGATCTTCACGGATCATAAAAGCCTCAAATATTTCTTCACTCAAAAAGAACTCAACATGCGACAACGACGTTGGCTTGAACTATTGAAAGATTATGATCATACCATCCAATACCATCCTCGAAAAGCGAGCGTGGTAGGCGACGCGTTGAGTAAAAGATCATATGCAAGTACTAGTGCGATATTGTCAACGCATGAGGCCCATTTTGTGTGACTTGCAAAGGATGGAGATAGAGTTAAAGACTCCGGGGACGCATGTGATGATAAGCGAGTATAAGAGTAGAACCGACTTTAATCGATAAAGTTAAAGTTGCTTTCGCTACTGACACTGGAGTGATGCGTATGACGAAAGAAAGTGCAAGAAGGTGCTATGCCTTAAGCAAGATTCGATGAAGAAGGAATACTTGAGTCAACTCCGGACTTTGTGTTCCTAACGACCCTAATTTAAGTAGTATAATATCATGATGGAGGCACACACACACCATTTTCAATCCATCTCGGGAGTACCAAAATGTATCATGATATTAAATCATACATTTTGGTGGAGCAATATGAAGAGAGAGATAAGCTATTGTTTATCTCAAGGTGTCTAACTTGTCAACGAGTTAAAGCGGAGCATCAAGTACCAAAAGGTCCATTGCAACCACTTGAAATTCCGAATGGAAGTGGGAGCACATTACCATGGATTTCGTTCTGGGTCTTCCTAAGGTTTCTCAAGGCATAAATGCGATTTGGGTCATTGTTGATAGATTGACCAAGTCGCTCTTTTCTTACCGATCTGAGAAACTTATACACTTGAACGTCTTGCTCAGTATATACATAAACGAGATTGTAAGACTGCATGGTATCTTAAGTATCCATAGTTTCGATCGAGACCCAAGATTCACTTCACGATTTTGGGTTTAGTTTTGCAAAAAGCTATGGGCGCAGACTTATGATTTAGCTTCGGCATATCATCCTCGGATGGACTGAGACGATCGGAGAGGACTATTCAAACTCTTGAAGATTTATTAAGACTACATGTCCTTTGATTTCAAGGAAGTTGGGACAAGTTCTTACCATTGGTGGAGTTTTCCTACAACAACAGTTATCGAAGCAAGTATTGGCATGGCTCCATTCGAGCGTTGTATGGAAGAAAGTGTCGTTTCCAAAGATCTTTGGGATGAGGTGGGAGAAGCAACGTTGTTGGGGCCGGGAGTTGAGTACGTATGACTACGAAAAAGATTCAAACGATCCGACAACGTATAAAAACCTCACAAAATCGATAAAAGAGTTATGTTGATCTTCATCGAAAGGACGTGGAATTCGATATAGGAGATCATGTGTTGTTAAGAGTTGCTCCATGGAAAGGAGTTACAAGATTTGGAAAGAGAGGAAAACTTAATCCTCGATTCATCGGTCCATTTTAATCCTCGATCGAGTAGGAAATGTGGCCTATACACTCGCTTTTCTGCTTGAGTATGTCTCGTGTTCATAACGTTTTCACATATCCATGTTACGTAAATATGTGAAAGACCCAAACCACATTATTGAGTTAGAACCGGACGAAATAGCGGAAGATTTGACGTATGAAGAGGTTCCTGTTCAAATCTTGGATAAGAAGGAACATATTCTACGCTCCAAGGTTATACCTCAAGTCAAAGTTTTATGGAGGAACCACGATGTTGAGGAAATGACTTGGGAGTTAGAATCGAAATGAAATCAAGGTATCCTTACCTCTTCGACATACCGTAGTCGTACCCTTCTAATTTCGAGGGCAAAATTTCATAAGAAGGGAGGTTATAAGACCCCAACTTTTATAAACAAAGATGAATTTTCTATAAATATTATTTTTGAATATTATGGAATAAATTTGATATAATGTTATAGTTGTGGGTAATATTTATAAATTTTGCAAAGTAAGTAAGCGAGTTGTTATAAAATATTCGTTTGGTGGGGAATATTCTTTTTGTCGGAATATTAAATACGACGACTCGATCATTAATTGGACCCCATTAACGGAAGTATTGTCGTAGTTAGAAAAGCGACAAATTATCTTTCTATAAAAATAACGGCGGAGGTGTTACTGTTAAAACCTGCTGAACTACCCGGTAGTAAAAGTAAATGAATGTCTGGCGTAGTTGTATAGTAGCACGATATTGATTATTGATGCTTACGTGAGAAGTCACTCAAATATGCTTTCAATTATTGCTACAAATGAATTCTTTGCATCATATCTCTTATATTATTGCTTCAATTATTGTCACAATATCATCCGTATAATATGTTATAGTATTACATCAATAATTAAGACGACAAGTTATAAATGATTAATAATTGTTGAAAGATCAAATATGTGTTGATTAAAAATAAAATGATTTGTGGTAATATTTATTCAATCCTTGATGTATATAAAGAGTCTTTTATGAGGCGTTTGTGGTAAGTTTGATTATTTTATGGGGGGCCATATGTCATCATCTAAGAGTCTCTTCGTCGATAGTAATTACCTAATCGTTCAAATAGTAATTACCTTTGTGAATAGTAATTACCTTCGTCAATAGTAATTACCTTTACTGGACGTCAAACCACTTGCCGCTTTTCACATTACGGTGCGTCGAACCACTTGTCGTTTCACATTACGGTGTCAAACCACTTTTCTTTTCACATCACTACCGTCGAGCCACTTGCCTTTTCACATGGCGGTCTTAAGCTAGAAATCTTCTATAAATAGAGGCCTAATGCTTCATTATTTTCACAAATTCATTCAAGCTATAGAGAGAAAGTATAGAGAGAATAAGAGAAAAGAAGAAGAGTATTTTGTTACTACACTCTTGTAGTATTCAATCTCCGACTAAAAGTAAGGGGTGTTATTTTTTCTTATTCATGAAGAGAACTGTTGTTATTCCATTGCTTATTATTCATTGGAATAACATGTATACGTGGTTTACCCTATACTTGGTGACATTCTTCTATTATTCGTTGGAACATCCTCATACATGTGTTTTACACCGGACCGGTTCCGCCTTTATTAGTATTCTATTGGAACATCACATGCATGTGTTTTACACCTTGACCGTTCCGCTCTTTATTGTTATTCTGTTGGAACATCCTGCATGCATGTGTTTCACGCGGACACGGTTCCATTCTTTATTATTACGTTGGAATATCACATGCATGCGTTTCTGTGGGACCGGTTCCGTTATTTATTATTCTGTTGGAATAACCTTCCTGTGCGGTCAATCGTATGCATGGTGATTTCTTTTGTTATTCCATTCTTTATTATACCCAGTTGGTTAAAACTTTGACTTCTATACTCCATGAAATTAGTGGAATATCCTTAATATTTGCGCTTCATCCAGTATCCTTTCATGGAAATATTCTTCTCAATATTCTTGAATTTTACTCTATAAAGAAGTATCATGTTGACAGTTTGGATGTTATTGGTTCCTAGATAAATTAATTCTTGAACTTGTTTTATTGAATATCATTGTCATCATCCTCATGTTTATATTATGTTGAAAGTCATCTGTGGCCTGTAGTGCATAGATGGACTTGGTATGATTATGACCAGAGACTATTCGATGTAATCATGGCCAAATAATGTTACAAATGATGTGGTAAAAATCCTCAAAGGGCCTGTAGTGCATTGATGGACGGCTTGTTGGCATGATCATGACCATTAATGAATACACAAATATTCTTCGGCCCGTATATTCTTGTGGTCGTAGTGCATGAATAATTGATGGTGATGTGAATATTTAAAAGAATATCCTTGGTGATGAAAACCTTTTAGTAAAGATAGGGGATGATTCGATGATGTGGAATATTTATTAAAGTAGTTAAACTTGAGTCATTATATTTTATCAATAACATGATGAAAAATTCCTTTTAAAATCATTAAAGATAGTAGATTTTATTTTCTTTCACTTGACTCTTTTAATGGATTATTTGGTTTCATTTGTAGTTAAACTTGATGTTCATTATATTTTATCGGTTTAACAGGACTCCTTTCGAGTTTGTAGGCTAATGATAATTTATTCAAACTCACATTATCTTATTACGCTTATATTAAGCACCATGTATTTAAATTCGCATCACGATCCGACTACCCAAGATGGGTGATGTATACCTATTTTTGGGGAGTCACATTATGGATCCTTGATGTAACATCTTAGATAATTAAATAACATCTTTAAACACAACTCTAAACAATAAATCATAACATATAACATGAATCACAAGATTTATTAAGGCTTAGGGTTTTATACCTTTAATGCTTTGATCCTTTGAATCTGATCCTTGTTTCTGATCTTGGCAAGCTAAGTGTTGTACTTGCTTAACTTCTCACTCACTCTCACTCTACATTTTTTGAAATTGGAGAGAGAGAATGGCTTGGTTAGTATGTTAAGTAAAGTAAAGTTTTTTCTTTACTTTAATCTTTTATATTTTGGTTCAATGCACCAAGTCTTGCAAGGTGGCACACAAAATCTGATCTTGGATGATATAGAGCACATTACATATCTATATAGATGACTCACTAAGATTTGGTATAATCTTTTACTTAAATTTTAAGTAAAAGGGTATTTTGGTCATTTCACACTCACTAAGGGTATTTTAATAATTTCCCCTAAAATTTTAAGGGCAAATTAGACATTTCACATATATCCCATAACATTTAACACTTAAGTCTTTATACTTAACATTTGAGCTCCTAATTTAGGGTTTTAAAATTTCAAATTAGGGTTTCGGATTCCCGAAACAGAAATTAGGGTTTCCAGAGCCGATATTAGGGTTTCTAACAAATCATTAGGGTTTTCTAATTGAACCTTATGTTCTTAACATAACTTTAGGGTTTGTCACTGATATAATTTATCTGATCAACCCTTGACCCTTAACCACATACTGTACACATATAATTAGTATATACAGATTCATATATACTTATACACTTAACCCTATAAGTCTTCACCAAAATTTTTTAAATCCTTATAAATCCTTCATAGATTTTCAAATCCACACACTATATCTAGTCTAGGTCTTAATACATAACCTTTAATCAATCAAATCAAGATTTTAATAACTGTCTAAATTCTTGGGTTATCACATTACTTCTGGTAAAAATCAAATCATCAACATACAAGCACACTAATAAAATATCTCCATTCTTTCCGACTTTCGAATAAACGGCATGTTCAAACGGGCATCTTTTGAAATCATTGTCTTGGAAATATTTATCAATTCCACTATTCTAAGCTCTTGGCGCTTGCTTCAACCCGTACAACGTCTTCTTCAATTTCAGAACTTTATCTTTTTTCCTTTGACAATGTAGCCAAGCGGTTGTTCCACGTACAATACCACTTTTAGAAATCCATTTAAAAATGCAGACTTCACATCCATTTGGTAAATCAACCAACCATTTTGAGCCGCCAATATTGAAACAAGTAATTTTATAGTTTCCAAGCGAGCAACAGGGGCAAATACTTCATCATAGTCAATACCAGGTCTTTGACTGTACCCTTTGGCTACTAATCTTGCTTTGTATTTCTCCACTTCACCCTTTGCATTCTTCTTTGTCTTGTACACCCATTTCACCCCAATTGATTTTTGGCCTTTTGAAAGTGTAGTAAGTTCCCATGTTTCATTCTTTACAATGGCTTTGATTTCTTCATTCATGGCACTTCTCCATTTCTTGTCATTGGATGCTTTTTCAAACCCCATAGGTTCACAATCCGCAAAAAGACAGAATAAATTCAAATAATCAATATTTACCTCCTCCGTAGTATCAAGAATTTCTTGCACACTTCTCATCTTTTGAGGTTGCTCACTTGAACTTGATTGAGATGATGGTGGACTAGATTGTCCATTGGATGGTGGTGGAGATGGAGGTGGAGAAATAGGATTCCCTATGACCGCTTCTTTTTCTTGCTCTTCTTCATCAATGAAAGGAAATAAATTATAATTTTCCTCCGAAATGTTCCAATCCCACGAGCTTTCTTCATCAAATTTCACATCTCTGCTTATCACAATTTTGTCGTTGCTTGGATTATACAATTTGTAGCATTTGGATCTTGCATCATAGCCGATGAAAATATGTTTCTCACTTTTATCATCAAGCTTTGACCTCTTCTCATCCGGTACATGCATATAAGCAATACTCCCAAAAACACGCAAATAATAAACACTTAGCTTTTTCCCATTCCATGCTTCTTGTGGTGTAATGTCTTCAACACTTCTATTCGGACAACGATTTGAAAAATAGATGGCACAATCAATAGCTTCAGCCCAAAATTCTCTTGGCATTTGCTTGCTTTTCAACATACTTCGAGCCATGTTAAGAATGCTTCTATTTTCTCTCTCCGCCACCCCATTTTGTTGTGGCGATCTTGGAACCGTTAAAGGATGACGAATTCCATTTTCTTCACAAAATAATTTAAATTCATTAGATGTGAACTCGCCCCCTCTATCGAATCTAATGGCCTTGATATTATACCCGCTATGTTTCTCCACAAGAGTCTTGAATTTTTTAAAGGCTCCAAACACCTCCGATTTTTCTTTGAGAAAATACACCCATGTCTTCCTACTAAAATTATCTATAAAGAGGAGAAAATAATTATTTTTACCAAATGATGACAGATGAATAGGACCACACACATCCGAGTGCACACATTCCAACGGCATGGTTGCTCTAGTAATTAACTTTTTCGAAAAACTTTTTCGAGAATACTTGCGAAAAAGAATCCCTTCATAAAGTTGATCGGGGTGGCGAATTGAAGGCAACACGTTCACCATCCTCTTGTTCGACAAAGCTTTCGAACCACCAAAACTCAAGTGCCCAAGTCTCAAGTGCCAAATCCAAGATGAATCTTTAAAACATGCTTTTAAACATTTTGCCACATCATTTTGAATATTCAATAAGAATATTCAATTTCTTGTCATAGGCACCTTCACTAGTAAATTTCCAGATTGATCTCTTATTGAAAGGTTAGAATTTTTCATCAAAATATCATAACCTTTCTCTAAGAGTTGCCCTAAACTCAAAAGATTATTCTTCATATTTGGCACATAATAAACATTTGAAATAAATTGGTGCCTCCCATCCTTTAAGCGAATCAAAATTTTACCTTTTCCTTTAATCGAAATTTTTGACGAGTCTCCAAAAGTGACATTGCCGCATACAGATTCATCAAGCTCAACGAACATATTTTCCTTCCATACATATGATTGCTCGCACCTGTGTCAAGATACCATGTATTGTCATCTTCACTCATCTCTCCTTTGCATGTCAAAAGTAAAGTGGGCTCCATTTCATCAACATTTTTCTCCACATAATTTGACTTTCCTTCAATATCTTTCGAATCATTCTTGCACTCCGAAGCATAGTGCCCATAATCGTGACAATTGTAACATTGAACTCGAGATTTATCATACATCTTTTGATATAGTCGTGAATAATTTCCTCTTCCACGTCCCCTTGTGTGGTGAGACTCTTGGCCCCTTTCTTCTTTGTGAGGAGAGTAGTGGCTTCCTCTTCCACCTCTTCCACGACCTCGTTGACTATTTCTATGCATGTTTTTCTTCTTTCCCCTTGAAAGAAAGTTTCGCTTGGAGCACTTTCTCATTAGGCCCCTTCTTTTACTTTTCAAGCCTCTCTTCATGGATTTGTAACGAACCCATAAGTTCATCAACAATCATGATTTCTAAGTCTTTCAACTCCTCAATGGCTACAACAATATACTCATACTTGGGACTTAAAGAACGAAGGATTTTTTCATTTACTCGAGAAAAATTCGAAATTGATTCGGACTCCGTCATACGCAAACCTTCGAAGTCACTTCTCAAGGTTTGAAGACGAACCTTTTTTACTTTGGCAACTCCCTTGAATGAATTTTGGAGAATTTCTCACGCTTGCTTGGCGGTGGTGGCAAGAGCAACTTTTTGCAACATTGCGTCATCCAAACATTGATGAATGATAGTAACCGCTTTTTGATCTTTCTTTCTTGTGGCACTCAAAGCTTCCTTTTGTGCCTGTGATAAAAAAATTTCATCTTCGAGCTCTACATAGCCTTTGGTCACAATGTCCTATAGATCTTGTGAACCAAAAATCGGCTTCATGCGAATACACCAACTCTCATAGTTATCCTTCTTCAATTGAGGAACTTGGAATTGGACCGCTCCATTTGCCATTTTCTAGTGGGTGTTACTAGCAACCTAGCTCTTGATACCAATTTGTTGGAAATAAATAACCTCACACACAAACACACACACACACACACACACGAGAAAATGGAGAAGATGTTATCACAAAAAATAAATCTTATTTGTTTGTTTCAAATGAGTTGAGTACATAGGTATTTATAGAAATTCCCATACATGTATAAACTCAAATACATAAATAAACACTTAATGAAAAATAATTTCCTAGACACCTTTTCAACTAGCTTCATGAACCTTCAAATACATGAACCCAACCTAGCTTCATAAATATTAATTAAAACATAAATATATTAAATACTTAATTACTTTGGGACAAGTTTATTTTTCAACAATATAACAAATTAATTTGATTCTACACGGGAAGAATTTGATGTTAGTGTTAGTACTAATAATTTATCTGATATGTATAAAGAATTTTTGATTATATTAATTTGTTCATTTTAAATTGATATTTATAATTATTCTTTAAATTTGTGAATGTTCCAATTTCGCTCATATTATATTTTACATGTAAATGATGTGATATCTCTAATTTTCATTAGTTTGTTTTAATATAATTTTTAATATCACACCACCAATAATGAATGCTTATTTAGTGTTAGGGATATATTTGAGTATATATAATTATTTGATAAGTTATCGTTTCAAAAATGTATTTTTAATTTTAGAACAGATCAAGATGCCATTATATAAATGGAATGTTTTGTAGTCAAATGGAATTGTGAAGTGTGTAGTATCTAATTTGAATCATTTATTATAAGATTCAATTGACGCGATTTAAAAAAAAATCCCCTCCATACGTACTAGTTTTTTTAAAAAAAGTGTTAATATATGCGTATCTTATAGTGATAGTTGAACACCCAAATATGTTAAAATGATTTTATTGCCATTGAAAAATAAAAAAATTAATTAATAGCTTGTCCTTAGATAGCTATGATATACATACACCATTAGCTAGGGCTGGCATCTTTTTTTATTTTTATTTATTTATTGTTGAAGATGAGGTTTATACAAGCCTAGAAAATATTACATAAATCATTAGTCACTATAAATCATTAGGTGTTGGTGAATGTCTCCGTTCACGTGGATATTTGCATCATCGTAAAGGGCTTTTCTGGTGGCTAGATTCTCTTCCCTTACTAGAGTTTGTCTGAGGTGAATTAAGCAGTTGATGTATCGCTCCTGCCTGAACATACTGGTACAGTTCTTTCCATCGGTCTAGGTCTGCAAATATGGCTGGGTGTAAACTTGCTCTCTAGAATCTCCGGTGGGATGATGTCCAGTAGGACGGTGGGATGATGTCCAGTAGTGTTTTGTCTATTTGTCTAGTTTTTTGTTTGCTATCGATTCGGCTGCGAACGCCACCGGAAGTTCCTATAAACTCCCTCGAGGCGTAGTTACGCTATCTTTCCGGGTCCGACGAGCGTCTCACACTCGAACCCTTCTCGGAAGATCAAGGTCGATTCGGTGAGGACTTACACGCTGAGTTTAAGCATATCAATAAGCGGAGGAAAAAAACTTACAAGGATTCCCTAAATTTGATAATAGCCACTCTGTTAAGTGTGATTATTTGGATTGTAATTTGGCTAAATTTGATATTGACCTATAACATATGTATTTATTGTGACAGTGAGAGAGTCTTTATTAAAATAGGATTGTGTTTCCTTATTTGGAGGGATAGGGAGTCTTCTCCTAGTTGAATGCGGGTGGAGGTTACTTCTATATATACGGCTACAAGCTAGGGTTTGAGGGGAGAGAACACAAGAGATACAAACACAAATACACAATTTGTAATCCCAATATTATTATAATAGATTACTCTCTCTCTCCGTGGTTTTTTCCCAATTGGGTTTCCACGTAAAATGCTTGTGTTCATATTTTATCTCTTTGTTTATGTTTATGTTTATGTGAATGTATTTCGTGAGTTTGATTTCACAACAATACAATCAACCGTTAGCGCGATTTTGGCCTGCTATTTTGAGTGATTTCGTTAAGCGTACAAAATTTGGCATTAACATTGGTGTCGTCTGTGGGAACCAAGACACTTTTCTAGTGTCGATTTAAAATCACCGATTCACCGAAGTAGATAAGTGATTCTTTTTTATTAAATTAAATATATACTTGTACATGTGTATATATGTATTATGCTAATAGCAATTGAAGCATAATTGTAATTGATTATCGATACAACTTTACATATTCTCTCTATTATATTATGCATGTAGTGGTAGTATTCACATGATGCATGTAAAATCTAAACATTAACACTTTGGTCCAGGTGATGATAAATTGGTGCTGAGTCAGCGCACTAGTAACGAATTCAGCCAACGCAGAGATAAAAGTTTAAGCTTTTGTATCATTGAAGTGCTTTAAAGGTGGCTTTGGTTTCATCATCAACCACAGACTGAAGGAAATTAAAGGATTCAATTCTTATACATTGTGCCAACGTGCTCATCTGCGAGGGATTTTACCATGTGGTTTTGTCTGATTCTGAAACTATTCGGCAAATTAAACAGGGACATGCCCATGAAATTGTTTTTCAATAAAAGTGACGATCATGATTATGAATGATGCACGATTTCCAATCTTGAGTTAAATTTGGGATTAAAAATGGGCGCAAGGCGTGGTTCTGGCGGACCATAAGCAATAGCCTTCGAGAAGGCTTTGATCTCCCAAAAGGATGAACATTCTACAGGATAAAAATCCAGAGGATAAATATTCGGAGGATAAAAATTCTGAGGATAAAAATCCCACGGAGACTTTTTGAATACTCTTTTATAAATAAGTTCCTTATAAATAAAAGACTGGGAGCAATGTTGGAGTGTGATTATTTGGGTCTAGCGGTCTAGATTTTGTGTTGACCCATAATATATTTATTTTAACAGCGAGAGAGTCCTTATTAAAATAAGATTGTGTTTCCTTATTTGGTGGGATAAGGAGGTTTAATTTGGGAAGGAATCTATCAGCCATTAATTATTTTTATAAGGTGATTCTACAAAGGACTCCTACTCCTAATTGGATTCAGGTGAATATGACATCTATAAATAGAACAATAAGGGGAGGGAACACATGAGATACACACAAATACACAACTTGTACTCCCAATATATACACAACTTGTGAGACCCCAGATTTTATGAATAAATATTTAATTTTCTTGAAATAATTTTTTTATATTATGGTGTGGATTTGATATAATGTTATAGTTGTGGGTAGTATTTATAAATTTTGCAAAGTATGCAAGTTGTCATATTATATTCGATTGGTCGGGAATATTCTTTTTGTCGGGGAATATTAAATGCGGCAAGCACAATCATTAGTGGACCCTACAAAAAAATTATCATTTGATTGAAAAACAACAAAAATATTTTTATGAAAATAGCGGTAGGAGTTTTACCGTTGATCTTTGTTGAACTACTCGGTAGTAAAAAGTACGATGTCTACGCATTGGTAGCGTAGTAGCGCCATATTGATTATTAATGCTTATGTGAGAAGTCACCCGGTTTGGTTCAATTATTGTCGATATTTTATATGATGAAGAAGTTTTCTTTTATTCATATTATTAACATAATAAAACGAAAAACTTTTTATATAAAATGAATACTTTTATAAAGTTATTCGTTTTATTGGCTAATAAGTAAAATCTTTTTATATAAAATGAATACTTTTATAAAATTATGCGCTTTATTAGACAATAATTAGAATATATTATATTTTATTATGCGTAGTGTTTGCATAGTGCTTCGATAGTGTTTGCATAGTAAAATCTTTTTAAAAGTTATTAGTTTTATTAGATTATAATAGAATATATTATATTTTATTTAAAAGATTTTGTTTTAATTATGGATGAGTCCGATTAAAGTAAATCAATCTGGATCGATTCATGAGTTAATTATTATACAATCCATTCTTCTATAAATGAAGCTCATTCCATCATTATTTTCTTACGAATTCATTGAAACTACAGAGAGATAAACCGTAGAGAGAAAGAAAAAAAGTATTCGCTACTTAACTACTCTTATATCCAGCTTCTTTTACGGTAAGGGTATTATTTTTTTTTGGTATTCATGAAGAGAACTTCTATTATTCTATCTTTATTATTCATTTGAATAACTTGTATACGCTGTGATCACCCTATACTTGGTGATTTACTTGTTATTCTATTCCTTATTATTCATTGGAACATCTTATGCATGCTTTCGCGGACACGGTTCCGCCTTTATTATTCTGTTGGAACATTACGTTTTTGGCTTTCACGCGGACTGGTTCCGTCTTTATTATTCTCATTGGAACATCCTGTTGGTGTGAATTTCACCGACCTAGTTCCGTCATTTAGTATTCTGTTGGAATAACTTTTATACATCTGCACCGCATGTACACGGTGATTTCTGTTGTTATTCCATTCTTTATTATTCATTTGGAATATCATGCTTGGGGTCGATTACGCTGACTTTGATTCCGTTATTTATTATTCTAATGGAATAACTTTGTTTATGCTAAATCTGCACGCATGGTGATTTCTTTTGTTATTACATTCTTTATTATACTCAGTTGGTTACAGCTTTGACTTCTAAACTCCATGAAATTAGTGGAATATCCTTGATATTTGCGCTTCATCCAGTATTTTTCATGGAAATATTCTTCTGAGCATTCTTGAATTTTACTCTACAAAGCAGTATCATGTTGTCAATTTGGACGTTATTAGTTCCTGAATAAATTAATTCGTGAACTTGTTTTATTGAATTCTTATATCATTCTCATCATCCTCATGTTTATATTTTTTTGAAAGTCATTTATGGCCTGTAGTGCATAGATTGACTTGGTATGATTATGACCAAGGATTATTCGGTGTAATCATGACCGTAATGTTATAAATGATGTGATAAAAGTCCTCATTGGCCCGTAGTGCATTGATGGACAGTTGTTGGCATGATCATGACCATTGATGAATACACAAATATCCTTGGCCAATAGTGCATGGAATTTATGGTCGTGGCCCTAATGAATATCCTTGGTCGTAGTGCAGGGATGATGTGGATTATTTATTAAGCTGAGTCTCAGCAATAAAAGTGATGAAAAACCTTTTAAATCATAAAAGATAGTAGATTTTATTCTCTACTTGACTCTTTTAATAGATTGCTTGTTCCGCTGCAATTAAACTTGATGTTTATTGTATTTTATCAATTTAACATTGTTGAAGGCTAATGATAATTTATTCTCGCATTATCTTAGTCATAATATTTCTTCTTGGGCTAGTTGAGCTCACCCCTTTCTTTCACCTATTCTCTTGAAAATGAGAGCGTAGGCGACAAGCCCGGGGAATGGAGTGATGGTCCTGGATGATAGTATTTGCTAGTAGTCCTCACTATTACATTAAATAATGTGACAATAAATGTAATGAGGACTTATTACGAGAGTGGATATTATCAAATGACAATATTTGTATTAAAACTCACAATATGTTTTGTCGTATTTTACACAACTGTTGTATAATTAAGTTGTATTTGAATTTATGTACTATGTATTTTGGCAACTCAAGATGGGTGATGTATACCTATTTTGGGGGCGTCACAGTTGGTATCAAAGCTTAGGGATATGATCCCTGGCTAAGATGTGAGACAAGAACTAGGAGGGGAGAGACGAAGAATTCTTTCGCTAGTATGACCTACCTAAGTTTATTTGGTATTTAATTGGTCGGTTAGAGTATAAGGATAATATGTGATATGTTATTTAACTCTTGTTTTATGGCAGTATTTAAAAATGACATCCGAGAATATTGAGATTATCAATGGAGCACAGGATACCGTTGAGTCTCCACAGATCAATAATCAGGATAATGTGCATCAGGAAGGAGACATTCCTCAGGAAAACAACAACACTGACCAAACGATGAACGATGGAATGTTCAGAGGCTTTATGCAATTCATGCAACATCGGCGATAGCGGCTCCTCATCCAAAAATGCGAGTGGAAACTCGTCTCTGACGATCACCAAATGAAGCGCTTTAAGGAACTGCTTTTGGAGAGCAAACCCACTGATCAACAAGATATTTGATGTCTTGGGATGCTCAGGAAGCCCTTGGACCTTCGGTTTTTGACGAGGCGTATTACTTGGTGGGAATCAGTAAAGCGTACTTTAAGGAAGACGCCTTGGGAGAAGTTCCAAGAACTGCTCAACGACAAGTACTTTCCTAAAGTATTCATCACATGAAAGAGGTAGAGTTTCATCAAGTCGGAGAAAATAACATTGATGTCGCGAGGGATGCCAAGTTTGCCGAAGTTGTCCATTCCGCTTTTGCATCCCATTTGGTTGATAATGAGAAGAGAATGATCGAATATTTTTAAGAGTTTCAAACACGAGATACGTCAATATCTTATCTCTTCATAAATTGTGCTTGTATTCGGATGTTGTTAATAGGGCTCGCATTGAGCGGATAATGAAATCAACCCAACCAAAGAGAAAGATTGATAATACTAGGGAATCGTGAGCGGTGACAACAAGCGTGGAGGGAATCAACAGCCGTAAATGGTAACCACTTCTGCCGGGAAATCAACAAAACAAGAAGAATGGACATTTCAAGAGAAGTTCAACAATGATGGAAAGACGCCATATTTAGTCAATCATATGCTTCAAATGCGGAGGAGGACATATTAGTCCAAACAAAGCATGTTATAATTGTGGAAGAAGGTCACCTAGCCCGATTTTATGTCGTTCACCAAAGACAAGTTCAACTAGGATTGAGGCACCAAAGGTCATCCCGAAAAGTCAAACCCGGTAGTGCAAGGAGAGCGTTTGTTGTGACCTCTCGAAAGCGAGGAACCCGAACAAGGTCATTACGGGTAAGCTTATCATAAACTCTAAATAAGTCTATACCTTATTTGATCTGGGTTCTACCCATTCTTTTATTTCTCCTACTTGCACTCAACGTTTAAATTTGAATCAGGAGAAATTAGACTTTGACTTATCTGTTAAAACTCCGTTGGGAGAAACCTTCATTACATCCATTGTTTATAAGTCTTGTTTAGTTCAAATCGGCACTCGCACATTACCTGTCGATCTTATTTCTTTGAAAATACTTGCATTTGATGTGATTCTAGGGATTGATTGGTTAACTACTCATCATGCAAAAATTGATTATTTTCGTAAGGTTGTTAGCTTTCATATTCCTAACCAACCTATTTTGCGAATTCAAGCAACCAAACCATTAAAATCAATCACTGTTATTTCAAGCCATAAAGCTATTCGTTTATTAAAAAACGGATGTCAAGCTTTCTTAGCTCATGTCACAGATCTAAACAAAAATACGTCAGTTTAGAATGATATTTCTATTGTTAATGAATTTCTGACGTATTTCTGAAGAACTTCTGGCCTACCTCCGAGGCGTGAAATTGAATTTTTATCGACCTTGAACCCGGTACAAAACCCATTTCCAAAGCCCCATATCGAATGGCTCCTATTGAACTTCGTGAGTTAAAGACCCAACAACGAGAATTGTTAATCATTGGCTTTATTCGTCCTAGTACTTCTCCTTGGGGTGCTCTGTTTTTATTAAGTGAGAAGAAAGATGGGAGTATCGACTTTGTATTGATTATCGGGAGTTGAATCATGTCACCATCAAAATAAATACCCATTACCACGTATTGATGACTGTTTGACCAGATTCTGGCGCCAAATTCTTTTCAAAGATTGATCTTCGTTCCAGATATCACCAATTGAATATTAGAACCGATGACATTCCAAAGACGGCTTTCAGAACTCGGTACGGGCATTATGAATTCCTATTCATGTCCTTTGGATTGACTAATGCTCCTGCTGCCTTCATGGATATGATGAACCGAGTATTCAAGGAATATTTGGATCACTTTGTGGTCGTCTTTATTGATGACATCCTTATTTATTCCAAAAGCCGTGAAGATCATGACCAACACTTGAGGCTGACACTCCAAAAGCTTCGTGAATATAAGCTTTATGCCAAATTGAAGAAATGCGAGTTCTGGCTTGAGGAAGTAGCATTCCTTGGGCACGTGGTATCAAGTCATGGAATATCTATTGACCAAGAAAGATTGAAGCCATTCAAAGCTGAGAGCAACCTAAATCGATGGCCGTCGTAGCTTTCTCGAATTTAGTGGTTATTATCGGAGATTCATAGAAGGGTTTTCTCGAATCGTTACTCCCTTAACTCAGCTGACTCGGAAAGATACAAAATTCGGTTGGAACGAGGAATGTGAGAAGAGTTTTCAAGAACTCAAAAGAAGACTCATTTCAACACTTGTTCTAACAATACCATCTGGTTCGGAGGGATTTGTCATCTACAGTTATGCTTCGGGCAAAGGGTTAGGATGTGTTCTCATGCAACATGGGAAAGTCATAACCTATGCCTCACGACAACTCAAAGGAATATGAGAGAAATTATCCTACTCATGATCTAGAGTTGGCAGTTGTTGTTTTTCACTAAAGATTTGGAGGCATTACTTGTATGGGGAAAAAGTGGAGATCTTTACGGATCATAAAAGCCTCAAATATTTCTTCACTCAAAAGGAACTCAACATGCGACAACGACGTTGGCTTGAACTATTGAAAGATTATGATCATACCATCCAATACCATCCTAGAAAAGCGAAACGTGGTAGTGCGCGTTGAGTAGAAGATCATATCGCGGATGCGAGTGCGATATTGTCAACGCAAAGAGCCCATTTTGTATGATTTGCAAAGGATGGAGATAGAGATAAAGACTCCGGGACCCTACGTGATGATGGCGAATATCTGAGTAGAACCGATTTTAATTGATAAAGTTAAAGTTGCTCAAACTACGGACACGGAGTGATCGTATGAGGAAGAAAGTCTGAAGGTGCTATGTTGGAAGCAAGAATCGATGAAGAAGGAATACTTCGAGTCAACTCCAGACTTTGTGTTCCTAATAATCCTAAGTTAAAGTATAAAATCATGATGGCGCGCAACACACAGCTTTGCAATCCATCTTGGGAGTACCAAAATGTATCGTGATCTTCGTCATACATTTTGGTGGGGAAATATGAAGAGAGAGATAGCGTTGTTTATCTCAAGGTGTCTAACTTGTCAACGAGTCAAGGCGGAGCATCAAGTACCAAAAGGTTCATTGAAACCACTTGAAATTCCAGAATGGAAGTGGGAACACATTACCACGGATTTCGTTACTGGTCTTCCCAAGGTTTCTCAAGGCATTGATGCAATTTGGGTCATTGTTGATAGACTGACCAAGTCTGCTCATTTCTTACCAATATGAGAAACTTATACACTGGAACGTCTTGCTCGTATGTACATAAACGAGATTGTAAGACTACATGGTATGCCAGTATCCATAGTTTCTGATCGTGACCCAAGATTCACTTCACGATTTTGGGTTATTTTGCAAGAAGCTATGGGTACAGATTTATGATTTAGTTAAACTTATCATCCTCGAATGAACGAACAATCAGAGAGGACTATTCAAACTCTTGAAGATTTATTAAGACTCTGTGTCCTTGACTTCAAGGGAAGTTGGGACAAGTTCTTACCACTGGTGGAGTTTTCCTACAACAACAGTTATCAAACAAGTATTGGCATGGCTCCATTCGAGGCGTTGTATGGAAGAAAATGTCGTTCTCCAGTATGCTAGGATGAGGTGGGTGAAGCAACGTTGTTGGGGCCAGAGTTGGTACGCATGACTACGGAAAAGATTCAAACGATCCGACAACGTATAAAAACCTCACAAGATCGACAGAAGAGTTATGCTGATCTTCATCGAAAGGACGTAGAATTCGATATAGGAGATCATGTGTTGTTACGTGTTGCTCCATGGAAAGGAGTTACGAGATTTGGAAAGAGAGGAAAGCTCAATCCTCGATTCATTGGCCCATTTTTAATCCCCGATCGAGTAGGGACTGTAGCCTATAGACTTGCTTTACCGCCAAGTATGTCTCGTGTTCATAACGTTTTTCATATATCCATGTTACGTAAATATGTGAAAAACCCAAACCATATTATTGAGTTAGAACCAAATGAAATAGCGGAAGATTTAACGTATGAAGAGGTTCTTGTTCAAATCTTGGATAAGAAGGAACATATTCTACGCTCGAGGTTATACCTCAAGTCAAAGTGTTATGGAGGAACCACGATGTTGAGGAAATGACACGGGAGTTAGAATCAAAAATGAAATCAAGGTATCCTTACCTCTTCGACATACCAGTACGTACCCTAATTTCGAGGCGAATTCCATAAGGAGGGAGATTGTGAGACCCCAGATTTTATGAATAAATATTTAATTTTCTCGAAATAATTTTTTATTATGGTGTGGATTTGATATAATGTTATAGTTGTGGGTAGTATTTATAAATTTTGCAAAGTATGCAAGTTGTCATATTATATTCGATTGGTGGGGAATATTCTTTTTGTCGGGGAATATTAAATGCACCAAGACAATCATTAGTGGACCCCACAATGAAATATATGTCGGATTGAAAAACGATAAAAATATTTTTTTATGAAAATAACGGCGGGAGTTTTACTGCTGATAATCTTGTTGAACTACTTTCGGTAGTAGTAAAAGTACGAATACGTGTGGTTGCATAGTAGCACACGGTTTTGATTATTAATGCTTATGTGAGAAGTCACTCAGTTTGGTTCAATTATTGTTGATATTTTATATGATGACGAAGTTTTGTTTTATTTGTATTATTAACGTAATAAAACGGAAAAACTTTTATATAAAAATGTAATACTTTTATAAAAGTTATTACGTTTTATTGAAATTAATAAGAAAATCTTTTATATAAAATAGAATACTTTTATAAAGTTATACATTTTTTATTAGACAATAATTGAATATATTATATTTTATTATGCATAGTGTTTGCATAAATAATATGCATAGTGTTTGCATAGTAAAAATTTTTAAAAGTTATTCGTTTTATTAGATTATAAATAGAATATATTATATTTTATTTAAAAGATTTTGCTTTAATTATGGACCGTCCGATTAAAGTAAATCAATGCGGACCGCTCATGAGTTAATTCTTATCTGATCCATTCTTACATAAATAGAAGCTCATTCCTTCATTATTTTCTTTACGAATTCATTGAAACTCTAGAGAGATAAACTATAGAAAGAAAGAAGAAAAGTATTCTGCTACTTAACTACTCTTATCTCCAGTTTCTTATACGGTAAGGGGTATTATTTCTTTTGTATTCATGAAGAGAACTTCTATTATTCTATCTTTATTATTCATTGAAAAACTGTATACGCTGCTCACCCTATACTTGGTGATTTACATTTGGTATTCTATTCGTTATTATTACATTTGGAACATCCTCGTTCATAGCTTTACATTGGGACTGGTTCCGCCTTTATTATTCTGTTGGAACATCACATGCGTATGCTTTCTGGCCGGACTGGTTCCGCTTTCTTTATTATTCTCATTGAACATCCTGTTGGTGTGAATTTCACTTGACTGGTTCCGTCGTTTAGTATTCTGTTGGAATAACTTGCCTACATGTAAGTACTGCATGCATGGTGATTTCTGTTGTTATTCCATTCTTTATTATTACATTGGAATATCCTCATCGGTGCGTATTACGCTGACCGATTCCGATTATTTATTATTACGATGGAATAACTTTTGTTTATCAAAGTCTGCATCGTGGTGATTTCTTTTGTTATTACATTCTTTATTATACTCGGTTGGTTATGACTTTGATTTCTAAACTCCATGAAATTAGTGGAATATCTTTGATATTTGTGCTTCATCCAAAGATTTTCATGAAAATATTCTTCCGAGCATTCTTGAATTTTACTCTACAAAGCAGATGTCGTGTTGTCAATTTGGACGTTATTAGTTCTGAATAAATTAATTAAACGAACTTGTTTTATTGAATTCTTATATCATTGTCATCATCCTCATGTTTATATTTTTTTGAAAGTCATTTGTGGCTTTGTGTGGTGCGTAGATGGACTTGGTATGATTATGACCGAGGATTATTCGGTGTAATCATAACCGTAATGTTATAAATGATGTGATAAAAGTCCTCGTTAGCCGTAGTGCATTGATGGACGATTGTTGGCATGATCATGACCATTGATGAATACACAAATATCCTTGGCAATGAGTGCATGGAATTTGTGGTGCGTGAACCTAATGAATATCCTTGGCGTAGTAGTAGGCGGGGATGATGTGGATTATTTATTAAAATTTGAGTCTCGTGATAAAAGTGATGAAAACCTTTTAAATCATAAAAGATAGTAGATTTTATTCTCTACTTGACTCTTTTAATGGATTGCTTGTTCATTGCAGATTAAACTTGATGTTTATTGTATTTTATCGGTTTAACATTGTTGAAGACTAATGATAATTTATTCTGCATTATCTTAGTCATAATATTTCTTCTTGGGCTAGTTGAGCTCACCTTTCTTTCACTATTCTCTTGAGGAAATGAGAAACGTGGTTGGAGACTTGAGTCGGGGAGCGGAGTGATGGTCCCCGATGATAGTATTAGCTAGTAGTCCTCACTATTACATTAAATAGTGTGACAATAAATGTAATGAGGACTTATTCTGAGAGTGGATATTGTCTAAATGACAATATTTGTATTAAAACTCACAGCTATGTTTTATCGTATTTTACACGACTGTTGTATAATTAAGTTGTATTTGAATTTATGTACTATGTATTTTGGTGACTCAAGATGGGTGATGTATACTTATTTTGGGGCGTCACACAACTTGTACTCCCAATATTATTATAGTAGATTATTCTCTCTCCGTGGTTTTTTTTCAATTGGGTTTTCATGTAAATCTTATGTTCATACTTTATATTCCTTTATTTTATGCTTATGTAAGTGTATTCAACAATACAATCAACCGTTAGCGTGATTTTGGCTTTGTTGTTTTAGGTGATTTCGTCAGGCATATAAAATTTGGCGTTAACAGCTGGGTGTAAACTTGCTCTCTAGAATCTCCGGTGGGATGATGTCCAGTAGTGTTTTGTCTAGTGCGTCTCCTTGGGGCCTAGCAAATTGGGCATTCCAAGATTCTTCGTTCGCAAGTTTTTGCATGATGTCATTATTCACCATTTCTTTGCTGGCAACTCTTGATGAAGCTTTGTTAAGCTGGGAAAATTCTCTTTCGATCTTCTTGACAATGTCTGGGTCCAAAGATCCTGCTCGAATATGCCTGAAACACATTGTCAAAAGGTCCTTTTGGTTGTCTGTAATTTGGTTATGTGAGTGAACATGCCAATCTACAGTATCTTTTTCAACACTATACCTAGGCTTCGGTTTGATTTTCTGTGGGTTATAGTGTCCAGGGTTTGGCTTTTCAGGGGTAGACTTTTTTAGTTTATGGGCCGGGTCAAAGATATTTCCGTGGTTTGGAGGGTATGAGGGTTTCCCTAAAGAAATCATGAGCTTGGACTCTTTTCTCTCAGTACTAAGTGCATAGCTCTTTTTCATAGGCCTCTCCTCTATGGTTTTACCATTCTCAGCCTGTTTTGCCTTTCTCTTCGCACAACGACTGATCTGATGATCTTTGCTTTTTGGCAAAGCAATAGCCGTAACAGGAGTTGAGATGTCTTTACCGTCTGCCTCTGCCTCAGAAGACGGACTAGGCAACACCGTTCTGGAAGGTGTGCTTTCCTTGTTCGTAGTTACAGCGCTTGACTGGGCAACTTTTTGTTGAAGGATTGCCATCATTGCTTCAAATACTTCAACGGCAATGTTATTACTGCTGCTGGCCATTCCTGCAAAATGTAACTTTGCAAAGAGATGAAATTATAATACAAGTGTATAACTGAAATATCAGTTGCTTGAATTGCTTGATATCTACTCCGGTGGTTCGCATGCACCTCTATTTATAATATCTATTGCTCGTGAAATTTCCACAACAATTGTCTGAATAATTGTCTAAATGGAATCTTTGTACAAATTCCATTATTGTGGCTTTCGTCGCATCCACTTTCATTGATTAAAGCAAAAGCTAGTCTGATGGCTTTGCTTTCGTATCGACTACAAATATATCTTTGTACAAATTCCATTATTGTGGCTTTTGTCACATGAATGACTCATTCCTCCACTTTAATTTATTAATTTGTTCTTAATAAATGTAGCCCCAATTCAATAATTTACTATATTTCAATTTTACCCATTATCCTGCTACACATAATACAACACAAAGCATAACTTAAATAAACACAACCATTATGACATATGGTTAAGCACAACATAATGCTTATCAAAAAATTAAAACAAACTTGACATCATACTTGTCTTCCTGGTAAGCATAAAATATTCATTTTGTGAGGATTTTATGACTTTCTAAATAAGATAACAAATTGTCCACATATTCGTCTTGCTTATCCATATCTCCGAAAACGCCCTTCATTTCTTTCACATTGTCCCGGTATATCTTCCCCTCTTCATCCACCATCACCAACCTCACTGACTCGGCCACCGAGTCCCTGCTAAACCACCCGTCTCGTTCGTTCCTCGGTATCAAATAACCCATCTTCTTCTCCTCCACCAGCTTAGCGATCAGCTCCTGATCCGCCAAAAGTGGCAATAATACCAGCGCTCTCCCGAACTGCACCGCCTCAATCACCGAGCTCCATCCCGAGTGAATCAACAACCCACCTACCGAGTCATGACTCAGTATATTGGTTTGAGGCACCCAACTCGTGTAAACTAACCCACGTCCTCTGGTTCGCTCTTCAAATCCTTCCGGTAACTCAGTCGGCTCTGGATCTGCAGACCCTCGTTGCTTTCTTAAAGCCCAGATGAAAGGTAACCCAGATAGCTCTAATCCTAGAGCTAACTCAGTGAGTTCGTCTTGATTCGGTTTCGTCTCGGCTCCAAAAGCTACATATATAACAGACCCTTTTTCCTGTTTGTCAAGCCAATCTTTTATATCGTGCCATGAATCGTTACTCTTACCACCAGTATCGGTATCGGTGGTATCAGTAGTTAGCAATCCGACTTGAACTACCGGTTTCTGGTAAATCTCGTCTAGTAATTCCAACCACTCGGGTTCAAATACTGAAGAGCTTCTTACGGCAACCATTTCACAGTCTCTAATGCTAGCTGCAATACGATACTGATCGGGAACGTTTTCTGTATCATCCTTTGTAAAATTAACCAACGTGCGTTGCATCTGATGAAGACTCATTGTAACAATTGTTTCAAATCGAACCCACTTGGGTTTAATCGTGTAATCTTCTGGCTTCCGGTGATCTTCATCCCTGTGCATCAAAACCGACGGAGGACCCAAATAACCCATTATAGATGCACTGAAAATGGAGAAAAAAGAGCTGCGAACATTGAGTTTGGATGCAATAGGACCTACCCAGTAAGCAATTACATCGAAAAGTATCCAATTTGGTGAATTGGATACTAAGAATTGGGTTAACGGTTGTTGAAGCTGATCGTAGGCGATTTTTAGGTACTTGACCTTGTTGAATGGTACATCAATGGTGGCCTCTGCATTTTCAGGGAGGTTTGGGATTGAAGGTAATGGAAACTTGACTAGATCTATGTGAGGAGCTAGATTAGGGGGAATTTTTGGGAGGCGATCTATGTTTCTAGGGGTGGAGATGAAGGAGATTTTATGACCCTTTTTAGCAATGAGCTTAGCGAGCTTTAGGTACGGAAGGATGTGACCGAAGGCCAACCATGGAAACATAACTATGTGTAATTTGTCATTGGCGGCCATGGATGAGAGTTTCTTGTTTCCTTCTATCTTCAGTGCAAGAAATGTGAAGCACTAAACTTTTAACAGGGCTCAAATTATGAGCACATATCAATACTACCTCCATTACGTAGCAAAAAAACAAAAAAATACTACCACCATTCTTGAATTATAGTAAGAATTTTTTTTATTAATTATTACTACCAATGTATTTGTTAATTATTCTCCCTCTTTCAATTATTTTATCTTGATGAGATAAAAAAAAAAATAATTATTTTTTTCTATTAACTATATAAAAACGTCTTATATATTATTAAAAATAATTAAAACTTTCATGTTTTTATGAATAAAATGATGATTTTTCTATAAATATCATTTTTGAATATTATGGAATAAATTTGATATAATGTTATAGTTGTGGGTAATATTTATAAATTTTTTACAAAATGTGTGAAGTTGTTATATAATATTATAGATTGGTGGGGGAATATTCGTTTTAAGAGGGAATATTGATTAAATGACGACATTAAAAGAAATCATTTAGTGGACCTGTAGAAATTATTATTGTCTTGATTGAAAAAATGACAAAAATATTTTTATAAAAAAATAACGGCGGAAGTTTTACTGTTAAGCTTGTTGAAACACCGGTGTTAAAAATGCGAGGAATGGCGTGGTTGCGTAGTAGCACGGTATTGATTATTGATGCTTTGAAAGTCACTGAAGTTGTTCGATTATTGATTTATTCAATTATAGTATCTCGTTATTTTATTCATTATTATTAATATTTTATATTATAAATGAGATAATTGAGATAAATTATTAATATTATTATTTGCAATATTAACGATGTCAGAAGTTACGCGAGGAGAGTTTGGTCACTAATTATGCGCTGATAGGAGAAATCCTTATTGGAAAGCCCTCTTTCTTAGGGAGCGACACAGTCGATTAATAGTGTGAATAATAATAATGATGATGAAGTTTTGTTTTATTAGTATTATTAATGTAATAAAAGCGGAAAAAATTTTATATAAAAAAGAATATACTTTTATAAAGTTATTAGTTTTATTAAATTTAATAGTAAAATCTTTTTATATAAAAGCAGAATACTTTTATAAAGTTATTACGTTTTATTAGATAATAATTAGAATATATTATATTATATTTTATTATTATAGTAGTGTTTGCATAGTGCTGTGCGTAGTGTTTTTATATAGTAAAATCTTTTTAAAAAGTTATTAGTTTTATTAGATTATAAATAGAATATATTATATTTTATTGTAAACCAATACGAATAATCAGTTTAAAATAAATCGATCACGGGCCGTTCATGGATTAGTTCTTATTAGATCCATTCTTACATAAATAGAAGCTCGTTCCTTCATTATTTCTTACAATTCACTTTGAAACTCTAGAGAAAGCGTAGAAGAATTATTCTTATCTTGAGTATTTCTTTAGCGTTTAAGAAAACTTTGAGCGTAGTCTGAGTTTCTTCAAGTATATCCACTACTCTTCGAGTACTCTTCTTTTATAAGGTAAGGGGTATTATTTTTTTTTATATTCATGAAGAGAACTTACATTATTCCATTCTTTATTATTACATTGGAATAACTTTTGTATCTGTGATCTACCTATATATGGTGATTTTCTTTGTTATTCCATTCTTTATTATTACATTGGAATATCTTTTATGCATGCATGCGTTTTATCATGGGACTTTTCATTTCCATCTTTATTATTACATTGGAATATCACATGCATGCGTTTCTGTGGGACTGGTTTAAATCTTTATTATTACATTGGAATATTGGAATATCACATGCATGCGTTTTCTGTGGGACTGATTCGGATTTATTTATTATTACATTTGGAATAACACATCTACATCTGTAAATCTGCGTGCGTGGTGATTTACATTGTTATTCCATTCTTTATTATTACATTTGGAATATCACATCCGTGCGTATTACTGACTGACTGGTTTAGATTATTTATTATTACATTGGAATAACTTTTATCATCAATCTATCAGCATGCGTGGTGATTTCTTTTGTTATTCCATTCTTTATTATACTCGGTTGGTTAAAGTTTTGACTTCTATACTCCATGAAATTAGTGGAATATCCTTGATATTTGCGCTTCATCGATATCTTTTCATGGAAATATTCTTACGAGCATTCTTAAATTTTACTCTACTGAAAAAAAGTATCGTGTTGACAATTTGGATGTTATTAGTTCTGAATAAATTAATTCTTGAACTTGTTTTATTGAATTCTTATATCATTGTCATCATCCTCATATTTATATTTTTTGAAAGAAAGTCAATACATGGCTTTTGTAGTGCATAGATGGACTTGGTATGATTATGACCGAGGATTTATTGATTGTAATCATGGTAGTAATATTACAAATGATGTGGTAAAAGTCCTCGTTGGCGTAGTAGTGCATTGATGGATGATTGTTGGCATGATCATGACCATTGATGAATACTACGAATATCCTTGGCAAGTGGTGCATGGATAATTTGTGGTTGTGATACTTAATGAATATCCTTGGTAGTAGTCTTGGGGGATGATGTGGATTATTTATTAAAATTGAGTCCCGGCGATAAAAGTGATGAAAAAACCTTTTAAATCATAAAAGATAGTAGATTTTATTCTCTACTTGACTCTTTTAATGGATTGCGTGTTCATTGCGGATTAAACTTGATGTCTATTATATTTTATCGGTTTAACATTGTTGAAGACTAATGATAATTTATTACGCATTATCTTAGTCATAATATTTCTTCTTGGGCTAGTTGAGCTCACCCTTTCTTTCATTTGTTCTCTTGAGGAAATGAGAGCGTGGCGGGACTAGTCGGGGAGCGGGTGATGGTCCGGATGATAGTATTAGTAGTCCTCACTTATTACATTAAATAGTGTGATAATAAATGTAATGAGGACTTATTACGAGAGTGGATATTATCTAGAAGACAATATTTGTATTAAAACTCACGACTTTCTTGTTGTATATTAAAGATTGTATTTGTATTACATACCATGTATTTGGCGACTCGAATAGGTGATGTATACCTATTTTGGGGGCGTCATGATTAATATCAAAGCTTAGGGATATGATCCTGGCTAAGATGTGAGACAAAGAACTAGGAGGGAGGCAGGGGAATTCCTTATTAGTATGACCTACTAAGTTTATTTGATATTTAATTGGTCGATCGAGTATAGGGATAATATATGTGATATGTTAATTAACCCTTGTTTTGTGGCGGTGTTTGAAAATGGCATCAGAATGTTGAGAACATCAATGGAGCCACGAGGCCGTTGAGTCTCCACGGATCGATAATCGAGGATAATGTGCATCGAGAAGGCGACAATCCTCGTGCAAACAACAACAACTTGACGAATGATGAGCGATGGAATGTTAGAGGCTTTATGCAATTCATGCGACATCGGTGCGAGGCGGCTCTCTGTCCAAAATGCGGTGGAAACACTTGGCGACTCTCGGACGATCCATTGCGAAGCAGTTCGAGGCTGGGACCACCGGAGTTTTGGAAGCAAAAACCACTTAAAGGCGGAGGCGTGGATAAGCGGATCAACAAGATATTTGATGTCTTGGGATGCTCAGAGAGCAAAGGTTCCCTTGCCACCTTCGTATTGCGTGGCGGCGATTCTTGGTGGGAATCGTAAAAGCGTACTCGACTGCTTGCCTTGCTTGAAGATGTCTTGGGAAAAGTTCGAAATTGTTCAACGACAAGTACTTTCCCAAAAGTATTAAATCACATGAAAGAGGTAGAGTTCATTAAAGCTGGAGCAAAACAACATGGCCAGGTGTCGCGATCTGAAGCCAAGTTTGTTAGAGTTGTCGGGTTTGCGTCCCATTTGGTTGATAATGAGGAGAGAATGGCGAATGTTTCTAAGAGGTTTGAAACAGAGATCGTCGATATCTTATCTCTCATAAAGCGTGTTTGTATTATTGAGATGTTGTTAATAGGGCTCGATTATTGGAAGCGCGATAATGAGTCAACCCACGAAAAAGAAGCGGTAAACAAAATGATAATACCGGTGATACTTGATCGTGAGCGGTGACAATAAGCGTGGAGGAATCAACATGCGAAAAATGGTAACCACTTGGTGGTAATCATGGCCAAAAAAATAAGAATGGACATTTCGAAGAGAGATTCAATGATGATGGAAAAGGCGTCGACATCGACACACGTTGTTAAGGAAGGAGAGCGACCACCTATCGTATGCTTCAAATGCGGAGGGAGGGACACATCGGTCAAAAGCTATGCGATGTCGTCAAAGCGTGTTATAATTGTGGAAGAAGGTCACTGGCAGGATTTTTTTCGTTCACCAGAAGACAAGTTCACTAGGATGGAGGCACGAAAGGGCGCCCGAAAAAAAGTCAAAGCCGATGTAGTCTGAGGAGAGCGTTTGTCGTGACCTCCCGAAAAGCGAGGAACGAATGAGGTCATCACGGGTAAGCTTATCATAAACTCTAGCGAAGTATATACCTTATTTGATCTGGTTCTACCCATTCTTTATTTCTCTACTTGCGCTCAGCGTTTAAATTTGACTCAGGAGAAATTGGACTTTGACTTATCTGTTGAAACTCCGTTGGAGAGAAACCTTCATTACATCCACTTGTTTATAAGTCTTGTTTGGTTCAAATCGGTACCCTCACATTACTGTCGATCTTATTTCATTGAAAATACTTGCATTTGATGTAATTCTAGGGATTGATTGGTTAACTACTCATCATACAAAAATTGATTATTTTAAATAAGGTTGTTAGCTTTCATATTCCTAACCAACCTATTATGCGAATTCAATGACCAAACCATTAAAATCAATCAACTTTGTCATCTCGAAGCCATAAAAATTATTCGTTTATTGAAAAATGGATGTCGAAACTTTCTTAGCTCATATCACGGATCTAAACAAAAATCGTCGATTTTGAATGATATTTCTATTGTTAATGAATTTCTGACGTATATTCCACGAAGAACTTCAGCCTACCCCGAGGCGTGAAATTGAATTTTGTATCGACCTTGAACGGTACAAAACCCATTTCAAAAGCCCATGTCGAATGGCTCTATTGAACTTGAGGTTAAAGACCCAATGCGAGAATTGTTAGACATTGGCTTTATTAGTCTAGTACTTCTCCTTGGGGTGCTCTGTTACATTATTCGTGAAGAAGAAAGATGGGAGTATCGACTTTGTATTGATTATCGGGAGTTGAATCATGTCACCATCAAAATATAGGTACCCATTGCCCGCGTATTGATGACTGTTTGACCCGATTCTGGCGCGAAATTCTTTTCAAAGATTGATCTTCGTTCGGATATCACCGATTGAAGATTAGAGCAGATGACATTCAAAGGCGGCTTTGAACTTCGATGCGGGCATTATGAATTCTAGTCATGTCTTTTGGATTGACTAATGCTCTAACTTGCCTTCATGGATATGATGAGCCAGTATTCAGGAATATTTGGATCACTTTGTGGTCGTCTTTATTGATGACATCCTTATTTATTCAAAAGTAGTGAAGATCATGAAAGCAACACTTGAGGTGATACTCAAAAGCTTCGTGAATATAAGCTTTATGCGAAGTTGAAGAAATCTGAGAGTTACGGCTTGAGGAAGTAGCATTCCTTGGGCACGTGGTATCAAGTCATGGAATATCTGTTGACCCGTGAAAGATTGAAGCTATTCAAAGTGGGGAACAACCTAAATCGATGGCCAAAATCGTAGCTTTCTCGGCTTATTTTTTATTATTATCGGAGATTAAATAGAAGGGTTTTCTCGAATCGCTACTCCCTTAACTTCGGTGACTCGAAAAGATCTGAAATTTGGTTGGAGTGAGGAATGTGAGAAGAGTTTTCAAGAACTTCGAGAGAGACTCATTTATTTTGTTACGACAATACCATCGGCTCGGAGGGATTTGTCATCTCTGATGATGCTTGAGCAAAGGGTTAGGATGTGTTCTCATACAACATGGGAAAGTCATAGCCTATGCCTCTCGACAACTCAAAAGAATATGAGAGGAATTATCCTACTCATGATCTAGAGTTAGCGGTTGTTGTCTTCGCACTTAAAATTTGGAGGCATTACTTGTATGGGGAGAAAGTGGAGATCTTTACGGATCGTAAAAGCCTCAAATATTTCTTCACTCAAAAGGAACTAAACATGCGACAATGACGTTGGCTTGAACTGTTGAAAGATTATGATCGTACCATCGATACCATCTGGAAAAAGCGAGCGTGGTAGTAGGCGCATTGAGTAGAAGATCATATCTTGAATGCGAGTGCGATATTGTCAATATGAGCCCATTTTGTATGACTTGCAAAGGATGGAGATAGAGATAAAGACTCAGGGGACCCAGTGATGATGGCGAATATCTGAGTGGAACAGACTTTAATCGATAAAGTTAAAGGCTGCTCAAGCTTCTGAGACACAGGTGATGCGTATGAGGAAGAAAGTCTGAAGAAGGTGCTTTATCTTGGGAAGCGAAGAATCGATGAAGAAGGAATACTTGAGTCGACTCCGGACTTTGTGTTCTAACGACCACGAGTTAAAGTATAAAATCATGATGGAGCACATGACACACCATTTGCAATCCATCACAGGAGTACTAAAATGTATCATGATCTTGACATACATTTTGGTGGGGCGATATGAAGAGAGAGATAGTATTTGTTTATCTCGAGGTGTCTAACTTGTCAAAGCGAGTCGGTGAGACATCAAGTACCAAAAGGTCCATTGCAACCACTTGAAATTCGAATGGAAGTGGGAGCACATTACCATGGATTTAGTTCTTGGTCTTCCCAAGGTTTCTCGGCGTATAGATGCTGATTTGGGTCATTGTTGATAGATTGACCAAATCTGCTCATTTCTTACCTATCTCTGAAACTTATACACTTGAGCGTCTTGCTCGTATATATACATAAGCGAGGTTGTAAGATTGCATGGTATGCCGGTATCCATAGTTTTACGATCGAGACCCAAAGATTCACTTCACGATTTTGGGTTGGTTTGCAAAAAGCTATGGGCGCAGTTTACGATTTAGTTGGCGTATCATCCTCGAAGCGGACGGACGATCGAGAGAGGGACTATTCAAACTCTTGAAGATTTATTAAGACTACTGTGTCCTTGACTTGAGGAAGTTGGGACAAGTTCTTACCATTGGTGGAGTTTTCTACTGACAACGGTTATCAAACAAATATTGCATGGCTCCATTCGAGCGTTGTATGGAAGAAAGTGTAGTTCTCGATATCTTTGGGATGAGGTGGGTGAAACAGCGTTGTTGGGGCCGGGAGTTGATATGTATGACTACGGAAAAAGATTGAAAGCGATCCGACAACGTATAAAAACCTCACAAGATCGACAAAAAGAGTTATCTTTGATCTTCATCGAAAGGGCGTGGAATTCGATATTGGAGATCGTGTGTTTATTACGTGTTGCTCCATGGAAAGGAGTTCTGAGATTTGGAAGAGAGAAAGCTCGATCCTCGATTCATTGGCCCATTTTAATCCTCGATCGAGTAGGGAGCGTAGCTTATAGACTTGCTTTCTGCTTGAAGTATGTCTCGTGTTTCATAACGTTTTTTCATATATCCATATTACGTAAATATGTGAAAGACCGAACCACATTATTGAGTTAGAGCCGGACGAAATAGCGGAAGATTTAACGTATGAAGAGGTTCTGTTCAAATCTTGGATAAGAAGGAACATATTCTACGCTCGAGGTTATACCTCAAATCGAAGTTTTATGGAGGAACCACGATGTTGAGGAAATGACACAGGGAGTTAGAATCTGAAATGAAATCAAGGTATCCTTACCTCTTGACATACCAGTCGTACCCTAATTTGAGGCGAAATTTTCATAAGAAGGGAGATTATAAGACCCCACTTTTATGAATAAAGATGAATTTTCTATAATTATCATTTTTGAATATTATGGAATAAATTTGATATAATGTTATAGTTGTGGGTAATATTTATAAATTTTGCAAAATCATGAGTTGTTATATAATATTAGATTGGTGGGGAATATTCGTTTTAACGAGGGAATATTAAATGCGATGACACATCATTAGTGGACCCCTATGCGAATTATTGTCGGATTGAAAAAATGAAAATATATTTTATATGAAATAACGGCGGAAGTTTTACAGTTAAGCTGTTGAAACACCGGTGTTAAAAAATGCGAGAATCTGCGTGGTTGTTGCGTAGTAGCACCACGGTATTGATTATTGATGATCTTACGTGAGAAGTCATTCGGTTTTATTCAATTATTGCTTGATATTGTTGCGTAGTATCTCGCGTTAATTATTCGATTATTATTATATTTTATATATTATTAAATCAATAATTGAGATAACGAAGTTATTAATATTATTATTTGCATTATATTAACGATGTCTAGAAGTTACGCGAGGAGAGGTTTGGTCACTAATTGCGGCGCCGATAGGGAGAAATCCTTATTGGAAAGCCCCTCTTTCACAGGAGCGACACAGTGTCGATTAATAGTGTGAATAATAATAATGATGATGAAGTTTTGTTTTATTAGTTATTATTAATGTAATAAAAGCGAGAAAAAAATATCTTTTTATATAAAAGCAAAATACTTTTATAAAGTTATTAGTTTTATTAGGCTAATAGTAAAATCTTTTTATAAAAAAGAATACTTTTATAAAGTTATTATTTTATTAGAAATAATTAGAATATATTATATTTTATTATATGCGTAGTGTTTTGCATAGTACTGCGTAGTGTTTGCATAGTAAAATCTTTTTATATAAAAAATACTTTTTAAAAGTTATTAGTTTTATTAGATTATAAATAGAATATATTATATTTTATTGTAAACCAATCTATTTATTCGTTTAAAATAAATCGATCGGGATAGTTTCATGGATTAGTTCTTATATTAGATCCATTCTTACATAAATAGAAGCTCATTCCTTCATTATTTCTTACAAATTCATTCTTTGAAACTCTAGAGAGCAGCGTAGAGAGAATATTCTTATAATCTTGGCGTATTTCTTTAGCGTTTAAAAAAAGCTTTGAGCGTAGTGCAAGTTTCTTCAAGTATATCCACATACTACTATGTCGAATTCTTCTTTATAAGGTAAGGGTATTATTTTTTTTGTATTCATGAAGAAACTTACATTATTCCATTCTTTATTATTACATTGGAATAACTTTGTATCTGTGATCTACCTACCTATACTTGGTGATGAAATTATTTTATTATTCCATTCTTTATTATTTTGGAATTTGGAACATCACATGCATGCGTTATCATGGTGAAACTGGTTATTCATCTTTATTATTACATTTGGAATATCACATACATGCGTTTTTTATTATACTTGGAATAATCGTCTTTATTATTACATTGGAATATCACATTGGAATATCACATGCGTTTTCTGTGGGACTGATTCCGTTATTTATTATTACATTGGAATAACTTTCTGTCATGAATCTGCGCGTGCATGGTGATTTACATTGTTATTCCATTCTTTATTATTACATTGGAATATCACATCGGTGCGTATTATTACTTTGACTGGGTTCCGTTATTTATTATTACATTGGAATAACTTTTACATGTCAATCTACGCATGCATGGTGATTTCTTTTGTTATTCCATTCTTTATTATACTCGGTTGGTTAAAGTTTTGACTTCTATACTCCATGAAATTAGTGGAATATCCTTGATATTTAAGCTTCGTCCGATATCTTTTCATGGAAATATTCTTACGAGCATTCTTAAATTTTACTCTCTGAAAAAAGTATCGTGTTGACAATTTGGATGTTATTAGTTCTGAATAAATTAATTCTTGAACTTGTTTTATTGAATTCTTATATCATTGTCATCATCCTCATATTTATATTTTTTTTGAAAGTCATTACATGGCTTTTGTAGTGCGTAGATGGACTTGGTATGATTATGACCGAGGATTATTGGTTGTAATCATGGTAGTAATGTTACAAATGATGTGGTAAAAGTCCTCGTTGGCCGTAGTGCATTGATGGACCGAGTTGTTGGCATGATCATGACCATTGATGAATACTACGAATATCCTTGGCCCGTAGTGCGTGGATAATTTGTGGTTGTGATACTTAATGAATATCCTTGGTAGTAGTGCGAGGGATGATGTGGATTATTTATTAAAATTTGAGTCCCAGTGATAAAAGTGATGAAAAACCTTTTAAATCATAAAAAAGATAGTAGATTTTATTCTCTACTTGACTCTTTTTTAATGGATTGCATGTTCATTTGCGATTAAACTTGATGTAATTTGTTACTTTATCTTAGTATTTTATCGTCGAGTTTAACATTGTTGAGAGACTAATGATAATTTATTACGCATTATCTTAGTCATAATATTTCTTCTTGGGCTAGTTGAGCTCACCCTTTCTTTCCTTTGTTCTCTTGAGGAAATGAGCGTGTGGCAATATTAAATGGGACTAGTCGGGGAGCGGAGTGGATGAAGGTCAAAGTATGGATGATAGTATTAGTAGTCCTCACTATTACATTAAATAGTGTGATAATAAATGTAATGAGGACTTATTACGAGTGGATATTATCTAGATAATATATTTTATATTAAAACTCATATCAACTTTCTTGTTGTATATTAATAGATTGTATTTGTATTACATACCATGTATTTTGGCGACTCGATTCGAATAGGTGATGTATATTTTTGTTGGAAATTTGGAAAACTTTCTTACAAAGTTGTAGAAATTCAATTTCATGCTTGAATGGACATAAAATTAGTATTTTTCATCGATAAACGAACTATTTTATATGAATTATTGAAGTTTGAAAAAATAAAATAATTTTATTAAAAATAGGTGGGACCCACTTTTGTTTTAACACATGTGAAATTTCGATTTTTGGTTCCAAGTTGGTACGCCATTTTGAGTGGGTAGAAGTGAAGGTTGAAAAAATAAAATAAATAATATTATTTTATTATTTTAGTCTCTATGATGTTAGCATTTTTTATATAAATAGCGCTTAGGTTAGAATTGAAAATCACACCGAAACAAGTTTTCTTTCTCTATAGATTATCGCGTATTTTTGTGAGTATTGTGATACTTTGAGAGTTGCTTTATTCGGTACAAGTTTTCTTGACTTTCTGTCAGATATTCCGTCGAAATCTAGATTATTTTGAGGTAGGGATGTTATTTTTTTCGTAATGATGTTATTCTTTCAATATCATTATACTTAGAAATATGGGTATGGATTTTATTGTGGAATTTTTATCTTTTTGTGTCCGGTTACTATTCACGTATCTGACTTTATTCACGTATCGTCATTATTCACGAATACTGACCTTTATTCACCAAAAAATAAATTTTTCTTTTTTGTCCAAGATGTCTATTATGGTTATTATCTTTGATTGTATCCATGTTTTGATCTTTATTTTTGAATTACGCTTCACAATTGGTTATTAGGAAGTATTATTGATCTTGGATAAACCGTTATACTGAACCCTAATATTTGTCCTTACATCTCCATTTGGATTCGTTTTCCTTTAAATATTTTCATCATCCTCGGTCTTAAATGATGATATTATTGAATATCTTTGGCTTTGTAGTGCAAAGATGAATGATTAATCGATGAATATCTTTGGCCGTAGTCTGCAAAGATGAACATGTGTTTTAATGAACATGACCATTTGGTGATCTGAATGAGTATCTTTGGCATATAGTACAAAGATGAATATTTGATTAAAGATGTATATTGATTGTTATTCTGAGGATAAAATATTGATGATGAACTTTTAAATCTTAGAAAATAGTAGAACTCATTCTCTACTTGACTCTTTTAATGGATTCTTTGTTTAATTACTGAATATTGATCTAAAACTTGTTGTACATTATATTCTATCGATTTTTCCTTGTTGAGGACTAATGATAATTTGTTGTATATTATCTTAGTCATAATATCCTTTATCTTTGGGCTAGTTGAGCTCACCCTTTTCCTTTTTGTTCCATTTTTCTTCTCGGGAGGTGAGAGAACATGGCGAGGATCTAGTCGGGGTATGGAGTGATGGTTCTAGAAAGATGTTTTAGCGATCCTCACTATTTACGTAAAATAGTGTATGAATAATTATAATGAGGACTTATTTGAGTGTTGATATTGTCTAGAAGAATATTTGTATTTAAACTCACAGATGTGTTGTCGTATTTTACCACGACATTTGTATTATTAAAGTTGTAGTTTGTTTTTACATACCATGTATTTGGCGACTCGAAATGGGTGTTTTATACCTATTTTGGGGGCGTCACAGTTAATATCAAAGCTTAGGAATATGGTCTCCAGCGGAGATCGGGGAATAGAACTAGGAGGAGAGATGAGTAAATCTTTCGCTAGTGTGTCCTATCTAAAGCTTATTTGTTGGTGGGGTCGTATATATAGGATATTATGTAATATGTTAATTTATTTAATTAACCCTTGTTTTATGGCGTTATTTAAGAATGGTTGCTAAGAACGTTAACAATGGAGTGTATGAGGCTGTGGAACAACCTTTAGTCACAAAACCGTAAGAACGTGCATGCAGCAGGGAAGGCAATATTCCTCCACATAAACAACACTTCTGAACAAGCGATGAATGATGGAATGTTTAGGAGCTTTTTTGCAGTTCATGCAAAATCGGACGAGGAGACTCGTGTACAAAATACGGTGGAAATGATGGCAATGCG
This sequence comes from Panax quinquefolius, assembly GCA_020205615.1. Taxonomy (NCBI): domain Eukaryota; kingdom Viridiplantae; phylum Streptophyta; class Magnoliopsida; order Apiales; family Araliaceae; genus Panax; species Panax quinquefolius. The sequence goes on along the minus strand of JAINUW010000089.1, from coordinate 53,593 downwards.
ATGCATCACAACCAAGCGATTCAAGGAGTTTGGACTACCGATTTTTTTTGGGAAAGCCCGTCCGATTAAGGCACGACATTACAAAATTTTTTGAGTCTGATCATCATTTTGTAACTTTTTTCACTTCGGGTATCAAATTGTAAGTCATGTCCCTAATGTTTAACGGAGTATAACATTTTTCGAGTACAATCACCAGTTTATAAATTTTTCACTTCAGGTACCAAATTGTAAGTCGTGTCCCAGTACAGGTACCAAAAGTTGATTTATCCCTAAAAGAAAGTGTAGGTTTTATTTAATAGACATGGAAATTCATTTTAATATAAATTAAATAAAATCATTTTTTTAGCATTTGGAATGAGGAAATAAGTTTTGTAACATATTAACATGTTTTTCCAAAAATAATAAATATATATTTTTATTATATATTTTTATTTAAAAGCAATAAGTTGTTCATTTTGGTAGTGGTAATATTAATGAAATTATGATAACAAAGTTTAAGAATATTGTGTTGATTTATATTATCGATTAAAAGTAATTTTTATGAAATAAATAAAGTATGGTTTCAAAAATAATAATATAATTTTAATTTTTTTTTATGTTGTATGAGTTTGTATTATACAATCATGAGCCCAGTCATAAGAAAAAGTTTACACAATAGAGGAAGGGCAAATCATAAACATTGACTGTTGTATACAGTTTATTGTGAAGTTTATAAAAGAGGCATGTTATCTGATAAATTTACGTTATATTATAATATTTATAAAGTTTATTTTAAAATAAAATTAATAAGAATTATAGAAAAACTCCATTTATTACCCATCAAATAAATTGTGACTAGACATAAAAAGTCATGTAAATATTTGTATTATATATCATTTTCCAGTGGCATTCATAAGTTGTATGTGTTTTATGAGTAGATGATATGGTTTCATTCCTTCTAAAGACTATTTGGAATTTTATGGAGAGATTGTGTGTATATAAGCTCTTAAGTAATTTCGACTACCCATTAAAGTGATGACTTTTTTGGTATATTTATGGTAGGTTAAGATCGATCGTATAATAAGTGGTTGTTATTGAATAGTGAATAAAGTTTTGTTTAAATGAATTTAGTTTGATTTAATTTAATTTGAACTCAAAACTTGTAATAATAAGTTGGTGACAAAAAATTAGATATAAAAATAGGCATTAATTACTTTTTTCTATCAACTACGTAACTTTTCAATGTATGCTTTTGTAATAATGTAAATAAGCACACTATATGGGGGTGTGGACTATTCTCAAAAATTATCATCACCTATTTTTGAATTAAATCAAATCGTAATCTGAAATCTGAATCTGATGGCCAAATATCAACGATGCGTGTAAAATACGACATAACATAATCTAAGAGTTTTAATAAGAATATTGTCATCTGACAATATCCACACTCAATGGAATCCTCATTACATTTATTATCACACTATTTAACGAGAATAGTGAGGGACTACTAATCTTTATCATCCGGGCCGACCACTCCCGTTCCCCGAGTAGTCCCTCGCTACGTTCTCATTTCTGAAGAGAAAAAATAAAAGCAAAAGGTGAGTTTCAAATAGCCCGGTAAGAAATATTATAACTAAGATAATGCAGAAATAAATTATCATTAGTCTTGACAATGTTAAACCGATAAAATATAATGACATCAAGTTTAAGCTGCGGTGAATAAGCAATCCATTAGAAGAGTCAAGTAGAAGCATGATATCTACTATCTTCTATGATTTAAAATGTTTTCATCAATTTTTATCGCTAAGACTCGACAATAATAAATAAACCACATCATCGAGTCATCCTCACTTTTCTACTGCCGAGGATATTCATTAAATCATCAATGGTCATGACTATCTTAAATAATCCTGGTCATAATTATACCAAAAAAGCGTCCATCAATGCACTACTGAGGCAATTGAGGACTTTTACCACATCATTTATAACATTACAGGTCATGATTATCTTAATAATCCCTAGTCATAATCATACCAAGTCCATCTATGCACGTAAGCCAAAGATGACTTTCATCACAATATAAGCATGAGGATGATGATAATGACATAATAATTCAATAAAACAAGTTCAAGAATAAATTTTAAAGATTTATAAGTTAATTTATCCTCGAAATCAATAATGTCCAAATTGTCAACATGATCTTTAACATGTGGAGTAAAATTCAAGAATGCTCAGAAGAATATTTCCATGAAAAGATACTGGATGAAGCTCAAATATCCAGGATATTCTGTGACGCCCCCAAAAATAGGTATACATCACCCATCTTGAGTCGCCAAATACATGGTACAGAATACAAATACAAACTTAATTATACAACCGTCGTGTAATATACGACAATACATAATCTGAGAATTTTAATAGGAATATTGTCATCTACACAATATCCACACTCAAAGGAGTCCTCATTACATTTATTGTCACACTATTTAATAGAAGAGTGAGGACTACTAATGCTATCATCTGGACCGTCACTCCTTTCCCCGACTCGTCCCAGCTATATTCTCATTTCCTAAAGAGAACAGTGAAAGAAAGGGTGAGCTCAACTAGCCCGTTAAGAAATATTATACTATGATAATGCAGAATAAATTATCAATAGTCTTCAACAATGTTAAACCGATAAAATACAATAGACATCAAGTTTAAGCTGCGGTGAACAAGCAATTCATTAGAAGAGTCAGTAGAGAATAAAATCTACTATCTTACATGGTTTAAAGTGTTTTCATCAATCTTTATCATTTGAGACTCGCTTAATAAATAAAACACATCATCTAATCATCCACGTACTACGGGCCGAGGATATTCATTAAATCATCAATCAGCGATAACTATACTTCTCTTAACAATCCTCGGTCATAATCATACCAAAAGCGTCCATCAATGCATTCACGAGCCACTAAGGACTTTTACCATATCATTTATAACATTACAGGTCATGATTATATCTAATGATCCTGATCGTAATCATACTAAGTCCATCTATGCACGTAAGCCAAAGATGACTTTCATTATAATATAAGCATGAGGATGATGACAATAACATAATAATTCAATAAAACAAGTTCAAGAATTAATTTATCCGAAATTAATAACGTCCAAATTGTCAACATCATACTTCTTTGTGGAGTAAAATTCAAGAATGCTCGTAAGAATATTTCCATGAAAAGATCTTTGGATGAAGTGCAAATATCGAGGATATTCCACTAATTTCATGGAGTATAGAAGCCAAAACTTTAACCAATTTGAGTATAATAGAATATATGAAGCTATGAATGAATTTTCACCGCCATGCGGTAATCCACGTATACAGATCATTTCCACAATTTAATAAGAAATGAATACAAAGGATCATTCACCATGCATGTGGTAATCCACATAGACAGGTTATTCTAACAGAATAATAAAGAATGGAATAACAGAAGGATTCACCATGCGTGCGATAGACTGCACAGACAGGTTATTCCCAACAGAATAATAAATAATGGAACTAGGTCCGGCGTAAACGCACAGACAGGATATTCCGATAGAAGAATAAATAATGGAACCAGGTCCGGCGTAAACGTACAGACATGATATTCCGACAAAATAATAAATAATGAAATAACAACAGAAATCACCATATATGCGATAGACCGCACAGACAGGTTATTCCAACATAATAATAAATAATGGAACCAGGTCCGGTGTGACGCCCCCAAAATTAGGTATACATCACCCATCTTGGGTGCGCCACTTACATGGTATGTAATTTAAATACAACTTATTAACATAAGCGTGCGTGTATACAATATGACATAAATCGTGAGTTTAAATACAAATATCGTCTACTAGATATTATACAAACTCAAAAAAAAAGTCCTCATTACAATTATTATCACACTTATTTCACGAATAGTGAGGACTACTAATCTATCTTCGAGGACCATCACTCGTTTCCCAGACTCGTCCCCAAATTATATTCTCATTTCACGAAGAGAACGGTGAAAAAGAAAGGGTGAGCTCAACTAGCCGAAAAGAAGAAATATTATGACTAAGATAATGCGAGAATAAATTATCAATAGTCTTCAACAATGTTAAACCGATAAAATACAATGAGACAACCGGTTTAAGCTGCGGTGAATAAGCAATCCATTAAAAGAGTCAGTAGAAAATAAAGTCTACTATCTTTTAGGTTTTAAAGGTTTTCATCATCATTGTTATAAGCGAGACTCGGCTTTAATAAATATTCCACATCATCGAATCACCCCACACTACTGGCCAGGATATTCTTTAGTATCACGACCACAATTATTCATGCACTACGGCCGAGAATATTTGTGTATTCATTAATGGTCATGATCATGCCAACAAGCATCCACCAATGCACTACTGACCAATTTGAGGATTTTTATCACATCATTTGTAATATTACGGTCGTGATTACACCGAATAGTCTCTGGTCATAATCATACCAAGTCCATCTATGCACTACTGAAGCCACGAGATGACTTTCAACATAATAAAAACATGAGGATGATGACAATGATATAAGAATTCAATAAAACAAGTTCAAGAATTATTTTATCTAGGAATTATTAACGCCCAAATTATCAACATGATAATCTTGTTTTGTAGAGTAAAATTCAAGAATGATCGGAAGAATATTTCCATGAAAGATCTTTGGATGAAACGCAAATATCAAGGATATTCCACTAATTTCATGGAGTATAAAGTCAAAGTTTTAACCAACCGGGTATAATAAAGAATAGAATAACAAAAGAAATCACCATGCATGCGATAGACCGCATGGTGTGAGTTATTCCAACGAGAATAATAAATAACGGAACCGAATCCGGCGTAAAAGCGCATGCATGGGATGTTCCAACGAATAATAAAAAGAATGGAACCAGTCCGGCGTAAAACACCTGAGACGGGATGTTCCAGCGAATAATAATAAAGAAGCGGACCCGTCCGGTGTAAAACACACGAGCGAGGATGTTCCAGCGTAATAATAATAAAGAGCGGAACCCGGTCCTGTGTAAAACACCTGAGCATGTGGATGTTCCAACGAAAATAATAATAAAAAGCGGAACCCAGGTCCATTAAAAACACACGATGTGATGTTCCAACGCAGAATAATAATAAAGACGGAACCGGTCCAGTCCGATGTAAAACACACGAGCAGGATGTTCCAATGAGAATAATAGAAGAATGTCACCAAGTATAGGGTAAACCATGCGTATCTGAGTTATTCCAACGTAATAATAAGCAATGGAATAACAACAGCTTCTCTTCATGAATAAGAAAGAATAACACCCTTACTTTTGGTAGGAGATTGAATCTCGCAAAGAAGGTAGTAACAAAATACTCTTCTTCTTTCTCTCTTATTCTCTCTATACTTTCTCTCTATAAGCTTGAATGAATTAAATGAAAAATAATGAAGCCTCAGGCCTCTATTTATAGAAGATTTCTAGCTTAGCACTTCTTAGTGTGAAAAGGCAAGTGGCTCAGCGACTAATGATGTGAAAAGAAAAGTGGTTTGGCCTTTTGTAATGTGAAACGACAAGTGGTTCGGCGCTTTGTAATGTGAAACGACAAGTGGTTCGACGTCTGGTAAAGGTAATTACTATTAACGAAGGTAAATACTATTGACGAAGGTAAATACTATTCACAAGGGTAATTACTATTGACGAAGGTAATTACTTATTGATGAAGGTAAATACTATCGAAGAAGAGACTCTTAGATGATGACATATGAGCCCCCCATAAAATAATCTAACTTACCACAAATCATTTTATTTTTCATCAACACATTTTTAATCTTTCAACAATTATTAATCATTTATAACTTGTCGTCTCAATTATTGATTTAATACTATAACATATTATCTGAGATAATCTTGTGACAATAATTGAATCAATAATATAAGAGATATGATGCAAACAATTCTTCAGAGTAATAATTGAGCATAGTGAGTGACTTCTCACGTAAGCATCAATAATCAATACTGTGTGCTACTATGCAACCACGCCATTCATCGTACTTTACCACCACGGTAATTCAATGCTTTTAACGGTAACACCTCCGCCGTTATTTTTATAAAATATTTTTGTCGTTTTCTCAATCCGACAATAATTCTGTTGTGGGGTCCACCAATGATTGAGCCGTTGTACGAATATTTCCTAACAAAAAGAATATTCCCCGACCAAACGAATATTTTATAACAACTTGCATACTTTGCAAAATTTATAAATATTACCCACAACTATAACATTATATCAAATTTATTCCATAATATTCAAAAATAATATTTATAGAAAAATTCATCTTTATTTATAAAAGTCTGGGTCTTACATCCCAAGCGAACGCATACAGACGATATATTACGACGTAATAATAAAGAACGGAATAATAGAAGAATTTCACCGTGTATGCGGTACTTGGCATAAACAAAGTTATTCCAACATAATAATAAAGAATGGAATAATAGAAGAATTTCACCATGTATGTGGTACTTGCATATGAAGTTATTCCAACATAATAATAAAGAATGGAATAACGAAAGAATTTCACCATGTATGCGATTTGCAGCATAATAGGTTATTCCAACGTAATAATAAAGAATTGAATAACGAAAGAATTTCACCATGTATGCGATTATTGTCATAACATGTTATTCCAACGAATAATAAAGAAATGGAATAACGAAGTTCTCTTCATGAATAAGAAAGAAATAATACCCTTTACCTTAGAAGAAACCTGGATATTGGAATAGAGAGCGGTTGACTTCTCTTCTTTTTCTCTCTATAATTTCTCTCTCAAGAGTTTCAAAGAATTCGTAAGAAATAATGAAGGAATGAGCTTATTTATAGGAGAATGGGCTGAATAGTAACTAATTCATGAACGGTCCAGATTGATTTACTTTTAAACGGACGGTCCATATTGATTTACTATTAAAACTTAAAGTAACGGTCCATACTGATTTACTATTAAAACTTTAAACCAGCGATCCATATTGATTCACTATTATAACTTTCCACCAGCGGTCCATATTGATTCACTATTATAACTTCAACCAGCGGTCTGAAAAATTAGCACATTTCCTCATGGAATAATATTGTACCCAAAAATGATTTGGACCGAAAAGAAATATATTTTTCGGGTGAATAGTAACTCGTGAATAGTAACTCATGAATAGTAACTCGTGAATAGTAACTCATGAATAGTAACTCGTGAATAGTAACTCGTAAATAGTACTCCAACACAAAAAGTGCCCCGAATACCCTATTGAACAATATAACCTCCAGACATCAATTATTATCAAAATAAATGTCGATTTCCACTAACACAAATAATTTTAACACAATGGAACTATCAATTTCATCTTTAATCAACACGAGTTTATTCATCATTAATATTATAACTCACAATATTTAACAACCAGGTCGTTCCCAGGAAAGAGGGGGCTTTCCAATAAGGATTTCTCCCTATTGGCGCGCAATTAGGTGACCAAACCTCTACTTCACAGAACTTCTAGACATTATAAATATTACAATTTAATAATATGAATAACTTTGTCGTCTCAATTATTGATTTAATATTATGCAGATGATACTGTGACAATAATCGAATCAATAATATGAGAGATATGATCGTGAATTATTTGTGTAGCAATAATTGAGTATAACTTGAGTTACTTCTCACGTAAGCATCAATAACTAATCTTTGTGTACTACTAACCACGCCAGACATCGTATTTACTTTTACTCTTTGGGTAGTTCAACAGTTTTAACGGTAATAATTCCTCCGTTATTTTTATAAAAAGATAATTCTATCGTTTTCTTACTACGACAATACTTTCGTTGTGGGATCCACCAATAATTGTGACGTCGTATGAATATTCCCTGTTAAAACGAATATTCCCCGACCAATCGAATATTATATAACCATTTGCTTACTTTGCAAAATTTGTAAATATTACCCACAACTATAATATTATATTATATCCACACTATAATATTCAAAAATATAATTCGAGAGAAATTAATCTTTATTCATAAAAGTTGGGGTCTTACATATTCTACTAATTTAATGGAGTATAGAAGCCAAAACTTTAACCCACTAAGTATAATAGAATATATAAAACTGCAAATGGATTTTTGTCCGCCATGCGGTAATCCACATAAACAGATCATTTCCACAATTTAATAAAGAATGAATACGAAGGATCATTCACTATGCATGCAGTAATCCACATAGTCAGGTTATTACAACAGAATAATAAAGAATGGAATAATAGAAGAATTCACCTGGCATGCGATAGACCGCACAGACAGGTTATTCTCAACAGAATAATAAAGAATGGAACCAAGTCATACGTAATCTGTGACGCCCCCAAAATAGGTATACATCACCTATTCTTAGTTGTCAATACATGGTACAGTAACAACTACAACTTTATTATTACAACAAGAAAAGCTGTGAGTTTAAATACAAATATTATCTTTAGACAATATCTATACTCAAATAAATCCTCATCACATTTATTGATACATTATTTTATAAAAATGGTGAGGACTACTAAACAATTCTTTCTAAAACCTTCATTCCATACCCCGACTACGTGCACTCGCTTATATTCTCGCCTCACGAGAAGAAAAAAATGGAACAAAAGGAAAAGGGTGAGCTCAACTAGCTCAAGAAAGAATATTATGACTAAGATAATATACAACAAATTATCGTTAGTCTTCAACGAGGGAAAATCTAATAGAATACAATAGACAACAAATTTTAAATCAATATTCGCAGCGAAATAATAATTCATTAGAAGAGTTAAGTAGAGAATGCAAACTACTATCTTCATGTATGAATTTAAAAGTTCACCGCTATCTTTTATCCTGTAACATCAATCAATTTACATCCGAAATCAAATATTCATCTTTGCACTCTGAGCCAAAGATATTCATCGATTAGTCATGTTCATTTAAACACTGTTCATCTTTGCACCACGTGCCAAAGATATTCTTCGAAATCATTCATCTTTGCACTTTCTGGTGCCAAAGATATTCCATGGTATCATCATTTAAGATAGAGGATGATGAAAATATTTTTTTTTTTTAAAGAAACGAATCCAAAGTGAAACAAAATGACAAGGATTAAGGATTAAGGATTCAGTACTTTGTTTTATCCATGTTCAAAATACCTCAAATTAATCATAGTGGTGTAAAATTCAAGAATGATCAAAACATGGATCTGATCAAAGCTAGTATTCGGGATAGATATTTTGACAAAAGAAGAAATTTTATTTTTCTATTGAATAGTCTTGATACGTGAATAGTAACTCTACACCAAAAGATAGAAATTCCACAAAAAACATCTTCACGCTTACGTGAATAGTACTTTTCGTGAATAAGAACTCGTAAATAAGTAACTCATGAATAGTAACTCGTGAATAAGTAACTCATGAATAGTAACTCCGACATGAAAAAGTTCCAAATTTGATAAAAAGTTCCAACCAATATTTCAAATAATGATATTGAAGAAATAATATCATTTGAGAAGAAAATAACATCCTTTACCTCGAAAGATCAAGACTTCTAAATTGAAACACCTGGATATAGGCTATGACTTGGACTTGCAATCAGATAGCAATACTCAAAGTATACTCAAAATACTCACAAGAATACGCTCGATAATATAGAGAGAAAACTTCAATTTCTGGTGTGATTTTCAATTCTAACCTAAGCACCCTATTTATAGGAAAATGCTTAGAACACCAAAGCAGAAAATTTAATAAAATATATTATTATTAATAAATTTCCTACGCCTCTTTGGAAATCAGATCCCAACATTTCCCACATGCCAACCTTCTAGAAAAAATGATAAAAAACGTTTTTCATAAAATAAATAATTAAAACTTACAAAAATCAATTATTTCGGAGCTTCAGAACTTCAATAATTCATAATAAATAGCCCTTTCATCAGAAAATTCGAATCTCACGAGTTTTTATAGGAAATTCAATTCTCTACAACTTTACAGAAGAAAGTTTTTCCAAATTCCAAATAGAAATTGACCGAAATCCACAAACGGGCGATTTTACAGGCTATAATCAAATTTCAGTCAATAAATGGGGTCCACCGACATGTTTAACATGTTTTAAATATTTATTGCAACAAAAATACTCTTCCTCCTCGTATACTCATATATCCCACATTCGTTGTAAAAATATCACCATTATTATATTATTAAAATATAATAATATATTTAAATGAATTATTTTATCAGAAAGAGATAAAATTTCAATTTTCAACAATTGTCACATTAAAATTTTTCTCCATCTATATCCACATAAAATCAATATTTTCCTCATCATATGAATCAATAATTAATTATTCACAAATAATATTACGTAATCACAATATCGACAACCGAGCGCCTCAGAGAAGAGGGGGGCTTTCCAATAAGAATTTTTTCTTCTTCTTGGCGCAATTAGGTGACCAAACCTCTCCTTAGATGAACTTTCTAGACATTGCCAATAATGTTATCTAATAATATTATTCAGATAATATGAATTATTGCTTCGATAATGAAAAATACCGTGTAATGACAATTATTGAAACAACAAAGAATATAAAATATCAACGCAAAGAATTATTAACTCAATAAAATCTTTGAATAAGAATTCAGTAACCATTATTGAGTAGTGCCTTCAATAATTGGTGCAATACTGGTAATCTTCTTGCTGACAACGCCATTCTCGTGTTTTAACCAACGGGTATTCCAATAGTGTTAACGGTAATAACTACTGACGTTATTTTTAAACAACTTATATTTGTCGCTTTCTTCATCCAATCACTTTCCGTTATGGGGCTCCACACATGGTTTACTTGTCGTAATTTAATATTCCCGACAAGCGTAATATTCCACGACCAAACGAATATTCCCCGACAACAATGAATATTTTATAACCACTTGCTTATTTTGAAATATTTGCGTATTTAACCCCTAACTATCCACATTAATTAAATCAACCCTTACTATTTCAAAATAATAAATAGAGAAAATTAAATTTCATTAATAATAAGTTGGGGTCTTACAACCTCCCCTCCTTATGAAATTTCGTCCTCGAAATTGACGTACGTACTTAGTGTTTCGAAAAGGTGAGGATACCTCGCTTTCATTTCCGTTTCCAATTCCCAGGTCATTTCCTCTATAAAGCATGATTCCTCCACAAAACTTTAACTTGTGGTATGACCTTTCTTGCGTAGGACATGCTCCTTCCTATCCAAAATCTTGGCAGTACCTCCTCATATGTTAAGTCTTCTACTATCTCGTCCTGGTTCTAACTCTATAACGTGATTCGGGTCTTTCACATATTTATTTAAGTAATGATATGTGAAACACATTATGAACACGAGACATACTCGGAGGTAACGCAAGTCTATAGGCTACATTTCCTACTTCGGTCAAGAATTTGAAATGGACCAATAAATCGTGGATTGAGCTTTCCTCTTCCCAAATCTTGTAACTCCTTCCATGGAGCAACTCGCAACAATACATGATCCCCACACTAAATTCCACGTCCTTTCGATGAAGATCCGCATAACTCTTTTGTCGATCTTGTGCCGCTTTGTATCGTTGTCGAATCATTTGAATCTTTTCGGTGAGTCATACGTCTTAACTCGGGTCCCAACAATGTTGCTTCACCCACCTCATCCCAACATACCGGAGAACGACATTTTCGGCCCATATAATGCTTGAATGGAGCCACACCTATACTTGCTTCGATAACTTGTTGTTGTAGGAGAATTCCACCAATGGTAAATACTTATCCCAACTGCCCTTGAAGTCTAGGACACAGAGTCTTAATAAATCTTCAAGAGTTTGAATAGTCCTCTCTGATTGTCCGTCCGTTTGGGGATGGTATGCCGAACTAAATCGTAAATTCGTGCCCATAGCTTTTTGCAAGCTAACCCAAAATCTTGAAGTGAATCTTGGGTCACGATCCGAAACTATGGATACAGGCATGCCATGCAACCTCACAATCTCATTCACGTACATACTAGCAAGACGTTCAAGGGAATAAGTCTCCGTGATCGGCAAGAAATGAGCGGACTTGGTTAATCTATCAACAATAACCCAAATAGCATTGATGCCTTGAGAGAAACCGTAGGAAGACACAGAACGAAATCCATGGTAATATGTTCCCACTTCCATTTCGAATCTCAAGTGGTTGCAACGGACCCTTAGGTACTAGATGCTCCGCCTTTACACGCCGACAAGTTAAACACATCGAGATAAACTTTGCAATCTCTCTTCATATTGTTCCACCAAAATGTATGTCAAGATCACGATACATTTTAGTACTTCCGAGATGGATTGCAAATGGTGTATTGTGTGCCTCCATCATAATCTTGTACTTCAAATCGTAGTCGTTAGGAACACAAAGTCTAGAGTGGACTCAAGTATTCCTTCTTCATCAATTCTCGCTTAGGAATAACTCCTTCTTGTACTTTCTTCTTCATACGATCGCCTCGGCTGGGGTGGCTTGAGCAACCTTAACTTTTTCTATTAAAGTTGGCTCTATGCGTATACTTGACATCATCGCACTTCGCTCCTCGTGATATTATCTTCTACTCAACGCATACATTACCACGTTCGCTTTTCCGGGATGGTATTGAATAGTGTGGTCGTAGTCTTTCAATAGCTCGAGCCAACGTCATTTTGCCGCATGTTGAGTTCTTTTTGAGTGAAGAAATATTTAAGGCTTTTATGGTCCGAATATATCTCCACTTTCTCCCCATATAGATAGTGTCTCCATATCTTTAGCGCTGGAACGATCACCGCTAACTCTAGATCATGAGTAGGATAATTCCTCTCATACTCTTTAAGTTGTCATGCGAGGCATAGGTTATGACTTTCCCACGTTGCATGAGAACACATCCTAACCCTTTGCACAAGCATCATTGTAGATAACAAATCCATCCGAACCAAATGGTATTGTTAGAACAGTGCCAAATAAGTCTCCTCTTAAGCTCTTGGAAACTTTTCTCGCATTCTTCGCTCCAAACGAATTTTGTATCCTTCCGAGTTAAATGAGTTAATGGAGTAGCGATTCGAGAAAACCCTTCCACGAATCTCCGATAATAACCAAATTAAGCCCAAAAAGCTACGTGCTTGATCACCGACTTGGTTGCTCTAACTTTGATTGCTTCAATCTTCGCCGGATCAACAGATACTCCATGTTTTGACACCACGCGCCCAAGGAATGCTACTTCCTCGCCGAACTCGCATTTCTTCAATTTGGCATATAGTTTGTTTTCACGAAGCCTTTGGAGTACCACTTCAAATGGTGCTCATGATCTTCACGACTTTTGGAATATATAAGGATGTCATCAATAAAGACAACAACGAATCGATCCAAATATTCCTTGAATACTTGGTTCATCATATCCATGAAAGCAGCAGGAGCATTAGTTAGTCCGAAAGACATGACTAAGAATTCATAATGCCCATACCGAAGTTCAAGGCGCTCTTTGAATATCCTCGCCTAATCTTCACCGATGATATCCGTAATCGAAGATAGATTTTTGAAAAGAATTTTGCCCTTACTGCAATCGGTCAAACAAGTCATCAATACGAGGTAAAGGATACCTATTCTTGATGGTGACATGGTTCAATTCACGATAGTCAATACAAAGTCGCATACTTCGCTCTTTCTTCTTTACAAATAAAACAGAGCACCCCAAGGAGACGTACTGGACGAATGAAACCGATGTCCAACAATTCTGTAGTTGGACCTTTAACTCCCGAAGTTCAATAGAGCCATTCGATATGGGGTTTTAGAAATGGGCTTTGTACCGTGATCAAGATCAATAAAGAATTCAACTTCACGCTCGGGGTAGGCCGGAAGTTCTTCTGAAATACGTCGAAAGTCAATAACAACAGAATATTATTCAAATTTGACGTGTCTTTATTCAAATCCATAACATGGGCTAAGAAAGCTTGACATCCGCTTTTCAATAAACGAATAGCTTTATGATTAGATATGACAAAGGATTGATTTTAATGGTTTAGTTGCTTGAATTGCATAAACAAAGTTGGTTAGGAATATGAAAACTAACAACCTTACGAAAAACAATCAATTTTGGCATGATGAGTAGTTAACCAATCAATCCCTAAAATCACATCAAAAGCAAGTATCTTTAAAGAGATAAGGTCAACGTGTAAGGTAATGGTGCCAACTTGAATCAAACAAGATTTATAAACAATTGGATGTGATGAAAGTTTCTCCTAACGGAGTTTCCACAGATAGGTCAAAGTCTAATTTCTCCGAGTCAAGTTTAAACGTTGAGCACATGCAGGAGAGATAAATGAATGGGTAGCACCCGTTATCAAGTAAGGTATAAACTTCGCAAGAATTTATAAATAGCTTACCCGTGATCACCTCGTTTGGGTTCCTCGCATTATGACCCGATCACATACAACAAACGCTTCTTCCCTAATTGTTGACTTTGACTTTTCCGGGATGTCTTTTGTGTCACCGTCCCCATTGAACTAGGTTTCGCTCTCGCATAATCTCGAAAGCGATATGTCCTTCCTTTCCACAACTATAACATACCTTGAATCTGTTGTGGGAAGTTTGACCGATATGTCCCTCTTTTCCGCATTTGTAGCATATAACCGGTGGTCGTTTCTCCTCCCTTAGAACCCGATTCTTCGCCAGACCGCTCGCCTTCATATGGTCGTTGTTAAATCTCCTCTTTTAAAATCTCCTCCGACTCGCTTCTTCTATTTTCATGGCCATGATTACCACCAGAGTGGTTACCCTTTTTCCGTTCTGCTTTTTCTCCGCTAGTTATCATTATTCATTGTTGACTATCTCTCGTACGATCCTCGGTTGTGGTCCTCACCGACCGTACTCGTTATCTCGCCTCTAATAATTGAGCCCGCTTACAACATCTGAATAGAGAAAGTTTATGAGAAATGAGATACTCGACGTATCTTTGGGTTTCAAACCTCTAAGAAACATCCGCGGCATATCGCTCCTCATTCTCCACCAAATGAGGTGCAAACTCGATAACTCGCAAACTTTGCCTCGCATCGAGACACCGCCATGTTGTTCTCGCTCGATCTAATAAACTCCACTTCCTTCATACGACGAACACTTTCGTGAAAATATTTGTCATTAAATAGCTTCAAACGTCTCCCAAGACATCTTGAGCGCGGTGGATGGGTATGCTTCACGCATCTCCCACCAAGAGTCTCGCTTTCGCCACTTTTAACATAAAGGTGGCGAATGGAACCTTCTGTTCTCCGTGCATCCCAAGACATCGAATATCTTGGTAATTTGCTTGACCCATGTTTCCGCCATGATCGGATCTCGCTTTCCCTTAAATTCGTGGTCCCAACTCTTTGAATCGCTTGGTCAGTGATAACCCGTGAATTGCTATCATTTCCTCCTCAGATTTTGAACACGAAGTCTCCTCGTGCGATTTTGCATGAATCGCAAAAACTTCTAAACATCCCCTCGCTCATCATCTCGCTTTCAATGGTGTTGTTCACGGAGGAACATTGTTACCACTGTTGCACGCTCTCCTCGCTTGGTGAGTACAAAGCGTCTCCACTGGTCTCATTTCCATTGTTAATATTCTCACGACATTCTCAAATACCGTCATAAAACAAGGGTTAATTAAGGAAATCAATATGTCACATAATATCCCTATATATTGACCAACTAACAAATAAGCTTAGGTAGGACACACTAGCGAAGGATTTACTGCTCTCCCCTCCTAGTTCTATTCCCCGATCTCTGCCAGAGATCATATCCCTAAGCTCGATACCAACTCGTGACGCCCCAAAATAGGTATACATCACCTATTCGAGTTGTCAATACATGGTATGTAAAACAACTACAACTTTATTATTACAACAAAGAAAAAGCGTGAGTTTAAATACAAATATTATCTTCTGCACAATATCTATACTCAAATAAATCCTCATCACATTTATTGATACATTATTTTACAAAATGGTGAGGACTACTAAACAATTCTTTCTAAAACCTTCATTCCATACCCACTTGCACTCGCTATATTCTCGCCTCCCGAGAAGAAAAATGGAACAAAAGGAAAAGGGTGAGCTCAACTAGCTCAAGAAAGAATATTATGACTAAGATAATATACAACAAATTATCGTTAGTCTTCAACAGGAAAAATCTAATAGAATACAATAGACAACAAATTTTAAATCAATATTCATATGAAAATAATAATTCATTAGAAGAGTTAAGTAGAGAATGCAAACTACTATCTTCTATGTATGAATTTAAAAGTTCACCGCTCATCTTTTATCCTCGTAACATCAATCAATATACATCTCGAAATCAAATATTCATCTTTGCACTTCTGTGCCAAAGATATTCATCATTAATTCATGTTCATTTAACACTGCTCATCTTTGCACTACGGGCCAAAGATATTCTTCAAAATCATTCATCTTTTTACACTACAGCCAAAGATATTCCATGGTATCATCATTTAAGACCGAGGATGATGAAAAATATTTTTTTTTTTTAAAGAAACGAATCCAAAGGAAACAAAATGACAAGGATTAAGGATTAAGGATTCGTATTTGTTTTATCCATGTTCAAAATACCTCAAATTAATCATAGTGGTGTAAAATTCAAGAATGATCAAAACATGGATACAATCAAAGCTAGTATTCGTGATAGATATTTTGGACAAAAGAAGAAATTTTATTTTTCTGGTGAATAGTGCCAGAGTATCGTGAATAGTAACTCAAACACCAAAAGATAGAAATTCCACAAAAACATCTTCACGCTTCATGAATAGTACTCGTGAATAAGAATCTTCGTGAATAAGAACTCATGAATAAGAAACTCGTGAATAAGTAACTCATGAATAGTAACCCCGACATGAAAAAAGTTCTAAATTTGATAAAAGTTCCAACCAATATTTCAAAGATAATGATATTGAAGAAATAATATCATTTGAGAAGAAAATAACATCCCTTACCTCGAAAGATCAAGATTTCTAAATTTGAAACACCTGATATAAAGCTATGACTTGACTTGCACCGTGTATAGCAATACTCAAAGTATACTCAAAATACTCACAAAAATACGCCGATAATATAGAGAGAAAAACTTCAATTTCTGGTGTGATTTTCAATTCTAACCTAAGCACCCTATTTATAGGAAAATGCTTAGAACATCAAAGCAGAAAATTTATTAAAATATATTATTATTAATAAATTTCCTACGCCTCTTTGGAAATCAGATCCCAACATTTCCCACATGCCAACCTTCTAGAAAAAAAATGATAAAAAACGTTTTTCATAAAATAAATAATTAAAACTTACAAAAATCAATTATTTCGGAGCTTCAGAACTTCAATAATTCATAATAAATAGCCCTTTCATTAGAAAATTCGAATCTCGCGTGTTTTTATAGGAAATTCAATTCTCTACAACTTTGCAGAAGAAAGATTTTCCAAATTCCAAATAGAAATTGACCGAAATCCACAAACGGTCGATTTTACAGGCTATAATCAAATTTTAGTCAATAAATGGGGTCCACCGACATGTTTAACATGTTTTAAACATTTATTGCAACAAAAATACTCTTCCTCCTCGTATACTCATATATCCCACATTCGTTGTAAAAATATCACCATTATTATATTATTAAAATATAATAATATATTTAAATGAATTATTTTATCGTAAAAGAGATAAAATTTCAATTTTTAACAATTGTCACATTAAAATTTTTCTCCATCTATATCCACATAAAATCAATATTTTCCTCATCATATGAATCAATAATTAATTATTCACAAATAATATTACAAAATCACAATATTGACAACCGTGCAGGTTCCTCAGAGAAGGGGCTTTCCAATAAGAATTTTTTCATCTTGGCGCAAGATTAGGTGACCAAACCTCTCCTTAGATGTAACTTTCTAGACATTGCCAATAATGTTATCTAATAATATTATTCAGATAATATGAATTATTGCTTTGATAATGAAAAATCGCAGTAATGACAATTATTGAAACAACAAAGAATATAAAATATCAACGCAAAGAATTATTAACTCAATAAAATAATTTGAACAAGAATTATCGTAACCATTATTGAGTAGTGCCTTCAATAATTGGTGCAATACTGCAGTGCCATCTTTTGGCAACAACGCCAGACATCGTGTTTTAACCACCGGGTATTCCAATAAGTGTTAATTCGTGAATAACTACGCCAGTTATTTTTAAACAACTTATATTTGCTGCTTTCTTCATCCAATCGCTTTCACATGGGGCTCACATTTACGGTCATACCGTCGCATTTAATATTCCCAACAAAGATTTAATATTCCACGACCAAACGAATATTCCCCGACAACAATGAATATTTTATAACTACTTGCTTATTTTGAAATATTTGCGTATTTAACCCCTAACTATCCACATTAATCAAATCAACCCTTACTATTTCAAAATAATAAATAGAGAAAATTAAATTTCATTAATAATAAGTTGGGGTCTTACATAATCTGCACCGACCGGATATTCCAACAGAATAATAAAGAATGGAACCAGGTCATGCGTAATCCGCATGCATGTGAAGTTCCAAATGTAATAATAAAAATGGAATAACAACAGAATTCACTGTGCATGCGATAGATCGCATGCATGTGTTATTCAAATGAATAATAAATAATGGAACTGTGTCACGCGTAATACGCATGCATGTGATATTCCAATGAATAATAAAGAATGGAATAATAGAAGAATTTCACCATGTATGCGGTATTTCGTATGTATGATTATTCCAACATAATAATAAAGAATAGAATAATAGAAGCTCTCTTCATGAATACGAAAGAAATAATACCCCTTACCTTAGAAAGAAGAGTATTCCGACTGGTAGGGCGAGGATATTCTTGAAGAAAACTTATACTATTTTCTACGCCAAAGCTTCTTAAAACTCTAAAGAAATAATACGCAAGATTGTAGAAGAAGAATTCTCCGAATTACTTGGTGTTTTTCAATTCTAACTAAGCATCCTATTTATAGGAGAATAGAAAGGATACTATGCAATAAAATATAATATATTCTATTTATAATATATATATATATATATATTTATATATTTTATTTAGAATCTAATAAAACAAATAACTTTATAAAAGTATTATGTTTTATATAAAAAAGATTTTACTATGCAAACACTATCAGCACTATGCAAACACTATACATAATAAAATATAATATATTCTATTTATAATCTAATAAAATAAATAACTTTATAAAAGTATTCTGCTTTTATATAAAAGATTTTACTACGCAAAACACTACGCAGTACACTATGCATAATAAAATATAATATATTCTATTTATAATCTAATAAAACAAATAACTTTATAAAAGTATTTTATTTTATATAAAAAGTTTTTGTTTTATTACATTTATAATAATAATAAAACAAAATTCATCATCATTATTATAATTCACATTATTAATCGACTGTGTCGCTCCTGTGAAAGAGGGGCTTTCCAATAAGGATTTCTCCTATTAGCGCCGCAAATTAGGTGACCAAACCTCTCCTTGACAGAACTTCTAGACATCGTTAATATTGCAAATAATAACATTAATAACTTTGTTATCTCAATTATTGATTATAAAATATCGACAATAATTGAATCAAATAACGTGAGATTGTAAGACCCCAATTTTTTTTTAATAAAATGGAATTTCCTCTATTTATTATTTTGAAATAGTAAGGGTTGATTTGATTAATGTGGTTAGTTATGGGTAAAATGCGCAAATATTTCAAATAAGCAAGTGGTTATAAAATATTCATTGTTGTCGGGGAATATTCGGTTGGTCGTAGAATATTCTTGCTGTCGGGGAATATTCGTACGACGGCGCAGCTTTGTGTGGGCCACATAACAAAAAGCAATTGGATGAAGAAAATGACAAGTTTGAGTTTTTATAAATAACGACGTAATGGTTACCGTTAATACTGTTGGAATACCTGGTGGTTAAAATACAGTAATACACGATGTTGCACAGTAGCACACGGTATTGAACCAATTATTGATTCTTACGTAAAATTGCATTACTCAATAATTGTTACAGTAATTACTGTTCAATATTTTATTTTATTGATTCAATAATTGCTACATTGATATTTATATTATTGTTGTTTCAATAATTGTCACTGCACAGTATTTTCCTTTATCGAATCAATAATTCATATTATTTGAATAATATTATTAGATAGCATTATTGTAGCAATGTCTAGAAAGTTCTGTCTAAGGAGAGGTTTGGTCACCTAATTACGCGCCAGTAAGGAAAAATCCTTATTGGAAAGCCCCATCTTTCCTGGGAACGGCCTAGTTGTCGATATTGTGATTCTATAATATTATTTGTGAATAATTAATTATTAATTTATATGATAAGGAAAATATTCATTTTATGTGGATATAGATGGAGAAAATTTTAAAGTGACAATTGTTGAAAAATTGATATTTATCTTTTCTGATAAAATAATTCATTTAAATATATTATTATATTTTAATAATATAATAATGGTGATATTTTACAATGAATGTGTGATATATGAATAAATGAGGAGGAAGAGTATTTTTGTTACAAAAATTGTTTGAAACATGTTAAACATTTTTGTGGGCCCATTTCTTGACTGAAATTTGATTATAGCCTGTAAAATCGCTCGTTTGTGGATTTCGGTCAATTTCTGCTTGCAATTTGGAAAAACTTAAACTTACAAAATTGTAGAGAATGGAATTTTCTATGGAAAGGACATAAGATTCGAATTTTTTTGATAAAAGGGCTATTTATTATGAATTATTGAAGTTCCGAAGTTCCAGAATAATTGATTTTTGGAAGTTTTAATTATTTTATTTAAGAAAAACGTTTTTGTTATGATTAGTGGGTTGTTAAACATGTTGAAATCTGAATTCAAAGGTTGGCGTAGAAAATTATAATAAATATTATTATTTTATTAAATTTTCTGCTTTGGTGTTTTAAGTATTTTCCTATAAATAGGGTGCTTAGGTTAGAATTGAAAATCACACCAGAAACAAATTTTCTCTCTCTTTCTCTCTCTATATTATCGAGTATATTCTTGTGAGTATTTTAAGACTTTGAGTGTTACTATACGGTACAAGTTCCCTTCGGCACTATATCCAGTATTCCAGTTAGAAGTATTGTCTTTTCGAGGTAAGGGATGTTATTTTTTTAAAATGATATTATTTCTTTCAATATCATAATGCCGGAATATTGGTAAGATTTTTCTTGTGAAATTCTTATCTTTTCATGTCGGGGTTACTATTCATGAATTACTATTCATGAGTTACTATTCACGAGTTACTATTCACGAGTTACTATTTATGAGTTACTATTCACGAGTTACTATTCACGAAGCATGATGCTTTTTCTTGTGAAATTTTTATCTTTAAGTGTTTGAGATTACTATTCACGATACACAAGACTATTCACGATACTGACCTTATTCACGATATTTACAATTATTCACGAATATGACACTATTTCACGTAAAAATTAAATTTTCTTTTACGTGTCCAAGATTGTCTCATTATGGTTTCTATCTTTGATTGGATCTATGTTTTGATCTTCATTTTTGAATTCGCTCCACAATAGTTTATTATGGAGTATTTTTGAACATGGATAAACCAAGTATGAATCCTTAATATTTGTTCTTTTGTCTCAATCGGATTCGCTTTTCTTTAAAATATATTTTCATCATCCTCGGTCCTAAATGATGATATTATCAATATCTTTGGCTTTGTAGTGCAAAGATTAATAATTTTATGATGAATATCTTTGGCCGTAGTCCAAAGATGAACAGTGTTTGAGATGAACACGACCGATCGATTAATATCTTTGGCCTGTAGTGCAAAGATGATTATTTGATTCAAGATGTATATTGATTGATGTTACAGGGATAAAATATCGATGATGGACTTTTAAATTCATAGATGATAGTAGATTTCATTCTCTACTTAACTCTTCTAATGAATTATTGTTTCTGCTGCAGTTGTTGATCTAAAACTTGTTGTCTATTGTATTCTATCAGATTTTTCCCCGTTGAAGACTAAGGATAATTTGTTGTACATTATCTTAGTCATAATATTCTTTATTGGGCTAGTTGAGCTCACCCTTTTTCTTTTTGTTCCATGTTTCTTCTCAGGAGGCGAGAATATAGCGGGAACTAGTCGGGGTGTGGAGTGAAGGTTCAAGATAGTTATTTTAGTAGTCCTCACTATTCTGTAAAATAGTGTATCAATAATTGTAATGAGGACTTTATTTGGGTGTGGATATTGTTTAAAAGAGAATATTTGTATTTAAACTCACAGTTTATGTGTTGTCGTATTTTGCACGACAATTGTATTAATAATGTTGTAGTTGTTTCTGTACCATGTATTTGGCGACTCAGAATAGGTTGGGTGGATTGGACCTATTTTGGGGTCGTCACAGAGATACTATGCAACAATTACTGTAGCAATAATTGAACAAAACTAATAATATATTCTATTTATAATCTAATAATATATTCATAGAGATACTATGCAACAATTACTGTACCATGTATTTATAGAAGAATGGACTGAATAGTAACCAATCCATGAACGGTCCAGATTGGTTTACAATAAAATATAATATATTCTATTTATAATCTAATAAAACGAATAACTTTTAAAAAGATTTTACTATGCAAACACTATGCGCAGCACTATGCAAATACTATGCATAATAAAATATAATATATTCTAATTATTGTCTAATAAAACGAATAACTTTATAAAAGTATTCTGCTTTTATATAAAAAAAGATTTTACTATTAGCCTAATAAAACGAATAACTTTATAAAAGTATTCTATTTTATATAAAAGCTTTTCTGCTTTTATTACATTAATAATACTAATAAAACAAAACTTTATCATCATTATTATTATTCACACTATTAATCGACCAATGTCGTTCTTAAGAAAGAGGGCTTTCCAATAAGGATTTCTCCTATATCGCACGCAATTAAAGCGACCAAACCTCTCCTCGCGTAACTTCTAGACATTGTTAATAATGCAAATAATAATATTAATAATTCATCATCTCAATTATTGATTTAATAATATATAAAATATCGATAATAATTGAATAAAACCGAATGACTTCTCACGTAAGCATCAATAATCAATACCGGTAGTTGCTACTATGCAACCACGCGTATTCCTCATACTTTTTAACACCGGTGTTTCAATAGTTAACGGTAAAACTTCCGCCGTTATAAAATATTTTGTCATTTTCTCAATCCGACAATAATTCCGCTAGGGTCCACCAATGATTGTCTTGGTTATTTAATATTCCCCGTTAAAACGAATATTCCCCACCAATCGAATATTATATAACAACTTATACTTTTGCAAAATTTATAAATATTACCCACAACTATAACATTATATCAAATCCACACCATAATATTCAAAAAAAAATATTTCAAGAAATTTAAATATTTATTCATAAAATTTGGGGTCTCACAAGGGGTGAATATGTATAAATTCCAAAAGTGGTTTACAGTGATTAATTTTTAAACTTTCTTGCTACAGGTTATAAATAGGGATAGGTAACTCTGTCTAATTCTAGGTTTACTTTAGTGTATATTCTTTGTCAATGATAATCAGACAGGATACCCTGTCTTTTATAGTGTATCTTTAAGTACAAATTAAAACTAATTATGCAGAATACAAATACAAATTAAAGAAACGAACAGAACAGAAATCACACCAAGATTTTTATGTGGTTCAGCCCTTAACCTCTAGTCTAGTGGCCTACATCCACGTCCAATACCAAATGGAACACTCTTTTTATTAAATTTAAAACTCAATGAAATACAATAAAAAGAACTCTCAGTTCAAATAAAGCTTTCCACTGCGACGGACACCTTTGCCCCCATTTGCACCCTGCAACCTTTGCACCTCTACAACCTTTGCACCTTTGTAACATTGAAAGCTCTCTTTAAACAGACCCTATCCACTACTGGATCAATTAAGTCAAATTAGGTTTGAACTCAAAATTTGTTGCAAGGAATTTTGAATACAATGAACTGATTTTCCAGCTACAAAAGAATTAACAACAAAACACTTACTTGATGGAAATAGACTTTAATAGCTCTCTATGAAAGTATCTTTATATAAGATTGATATTTGCTTTAAGTTCCTTGAACTGATGTATTCTTCCTATATCATGATTTAGCCGAAAAGAAGCAATATATATAATAAAATTAAGGAACAACATCTAAAAAAGATTTGTTAACTAATAAAAACCAACAGATATAATATATATTCCTCAAATTAGTTAAAGAGATGAAACATCCAAGTCAAACTAAAAGAACTTATATCAAGGAATAAAAGATATTATCTGATAAGATTTGATTTGACTCATTCCAAAACAGTTCATATCTAAAACATATTCCTTATAAGACTCCTGTGACAACCTGAAAATTTAGAATATCTTGAATGATTAAATTAAAGGTTAAAGTATAAAACCTAAACTTAAAAAAAAAGGAATAATTTAATATTTCTAAGAAAAACCTACATGGTTTAATATTTGAAGGAGTGTAGAGAAAATATTGACTACAAAATTCAAAACCTAAAAAGAGTTTAAGATTATGGCAAGTCAAAATAATATATATGGCAAGCCATATGAAAAAGGCTTATTGAATGTAGCAAATCGTATTAAGAGGTTTAATAGACATTAAATTAAATGTCTAGTCTAATATATGAATATATAAATTATTTTATGAATTATGAAGTATATGTACGTTTACGTAATATGGTAAATATATTAAATTATATTTGTTATATGTAAATAAATTGATATAAACAATTTATAATGTGAGAAAATAAAATTATAAATTATTTTTTATATGAGATGTGTGCATGTTTGGTGTAACTTGTAATTGGGAGTTGATAAATATTATATATATATATAAGGCAAAACTAATGATTTGGCCACTAAAGTTGGACGTTTTACTGAATACCCGATTGAACTTTTAATTTTTCAAATTAAGTCACTGAACTAATTTTTATTTTTAAATTGGGTCATTCCGTAAAAAAAGTTGACAGACGGTAATTTTTTGTCTACGTGGCGCTGACGTGGCAAAAAAATAAAAAATATTGCTTATGTGGCAAAAAAATTCAAAAACAGATTTTAAAAATAAAAAAATTAACATTTTAAAGTTTTAACAATAACAAAAACATAATAAAATAAAACAAAAAAAAATACAGATTTTTAAAAAAAATAGATTTTTTAAAAAACATATTTTTTAAAAAAATCAATGTTCTAAAAAATCCATTTTAAAAAAAAAATCGCTTTTTAAAAATGTGTTTTTAAAAAATCTGTTTTTTAAAAAGTGCTTTTAAAAATCTGTTTTTAAAAAATCTGTTTTTTAAAAAAATCTGTTTTTTTTAAAAAATTTGTTTTTTTAAAAAATGTGTTTTTAAAAAAAAGCTTTTTTTAAAAAAAATATACTTTTTAAAAAAGCTGTGTTTTTTTAAATCTATTTTTAAAAAATCATTTTTAAAATATACTATTTTTTAAAAAACTTTTTAAAATAAAAAGATTTTTTTAAAAATTTTTTTTTTAAAAAAATTATTTTTTTTAAATCTGTATTTTTTGTTTTATTTTATTATATTTTTGTTATTTTTTAAACTTTAAAATGTTACTTTTTTTATTTTTAAAATCTGTTTTTGAATTTTTTTGCCACATAAGCAATATTTTTTATTTTTTTGCCACATCAGCGCCACACAGACAAAAAATTAATGTTTGTCAACTTTTTTTAACGGAATGACCCAATTTGAAATAAGAATTAGTTCAGTGACTTAATTTGAAAAATTAAAGTTCAATCGGGTATTCAGTAAAACGTGCCAACTTTGGTGGCCAAATCATTAGTTTTGCCATATATATATATATATATATATATTACGCAGGGAAAATAAAATTGTTGAGAACAATTTGCGTAATGAAGCAAAAAGAGGCGGGTTAAGCATATAATATTTATATATACTTTACCCAAGAGTATTAGTTTAAATTCTTATATATGAAATTAATTTAATCAAGAAAAATATTATATTTATCGAAATATCTTAAGGAAGTAAATAAATTCTTAATTGAATTTATGATAATGAGGTAAGAATATTATATTATAATATCTTGGTATGTAAATAATTGTATTTACATAATAAATTATGTGTAACATATTTATTTTGCAATTATAAAATAAATATGTAATTTAAGTATGTTATGTTATTTTGTTTTATAATTTATATATCAAAGATGAGTTATATAAATTATATGATTTCATGAAAGGTAAAATAATTTAAGAAAATTTATGTTGTAAATTATTTGATTAAATTAAGTTACTAAGATTGGGTAATTAAATTACTTAACAAAAGTATAAAAGAATAGTTGAATTAATTATTTAAAGTCAAAACAAGTGGACTAGAAAACTCTAATTAAATATAGGGTGAATTACATATTCTATTACATTTTAAAAATAATTACAACAATAAATGCCTCATAAAAATTTTACACAACTAACTAATACACTTTTATATTTATTTATAATACTAATACAATTAGTATTCCTTAATTTAGGGTATTAGTATTCAATTAGATTCTATCTCTCATCTTCCAATTAATAAATTCAACACACCCAAGTCTTATATCGATTTAATCATCTTCCAATTAATACTGAATCATCTTTATACCTTGTGATATTGCCTAAAACAGAGAGCCATATTATTACTATCAAACTCTTACTCCTCCCTTCTTTCTTTTCTGAGTGGCCATATTATTACTACTTTGTTAGTGTTAGGCTCTAATTTGTCAAAACCTCCTAGCATGAATTAAGGCTATAAACTCGGGAGGAGATCTCAAAAGGAGAGTGAGGCTTACAATTTGTTTGAATTGGCGAGTATTTTCTGGTTGAAAGGGCGGTAAGGCGGGGGCAAAAGGGGCCAGGGCCATCATTGTTAAAGCTCTTGATGTGGACGGGAGGGAGATATTGGAGTTGTTTTCACTACTACAACTCCTTTGGTCGCACCCATTCAATCGTGTAAGCACCAAAATCAAAGGAGTCCTCCTCCTACTCGCACCATTCCGCATAATGCCATGAATAATAGTGTTGATGATTCGTATTAAGGATGATTCGTATTAAGATGGGTGAAGGAGATAGGGGCAATAGTGTTGATGGAGATGGAGATGGAGATGGGGACGAAGTTGCCGGAGATGGCGAGGAAGAGGGTGTGGGTGTGGGTGGCGCAACCGCGGGAGAAGGTGTAGGTGTGGCGGTCGGTGAAAAGGAAATGATGCCTCATCAGATATCTCCAAGAGGCTTCTCAAAATGAAGGATCAAAATGGAGGTGGGTATGAAAATTCAGGAGGTGGTGGCGGTGGATATGAATATTGGATAATGGTAACCAAACCTTTATACCAAGGTAACCAAACTGTCATATGAAAGTAACCAATCAACCTCCACACTTCAAATTTTTTCTTAGTACAGCTGGTTACCAAACCTTTAGATCAAGGTAAGCAAAACCTTCAATTCTTACCAAGGTAACAAAACCTTCATACCAAAGTAACTAATTCACATCCACACCTGCAATTTTTTCATAGTGCAGTTGGTAGCCAAACCTTCAGACCAAGGTAACCAATTCAATTTTATTAAGTTACCAATTTCGTTTGAATGTGATGCAGTTGGTAGCCAACCATTTATACAAAGGTAACCATTTTTTTATTTATGAGTAACAAAATAGTTATAAAAAAAATTTCAGAACATTAAAAGTTACATCTATTTATTTTTAAACTTTTTGTAGGGCAAATCTTCTTCTTATTCTCATTGGCATTTTGGACAACAGAGATTCGCGGCGGTGTAGCGGCGGACTATTATTTCAAAGTGTATGTGAGGGAGATGAAGATTTGAATTTGAATATTTAAATTTGAATTTGAATTATTATTTTGAATTTGAATTTGTTTTTGTTGTTAGATCCAAATATTTGAATTTGAATTATTAATTATGGCAGTTATTAGTCCTTGATTTTAGGTTTCCTTATTAATGTGAATTGTACTATTTTTGTAATATGTACAATCTTTTTGTAATTATTTGGTTGATGCACTTTTCTTGTAATTACTTTCTATTTGTTGTATACTTATGTAAAGGACCCTTAAATATATATGGTTGTGTAAACTAAATGTATTGGACCCATAATATTTTTATGGCCCAAGCAAGTTATTAAAAGCCCAATCAATAAATCAAATGGCCCAATTTTTATCCCAAAAGGTGAGGGACTTTTTGGTCATTTTATTAAGCAAATTTAACATATTAATAAAATGTAAAATTGGCTAATTACTTGGTACAATGTACCGGGCAAAGAGGGAGAATTAAGCATGTAGGATTAATTTTTTTTAGCCAAGAGTCCACTAAATCCTATCTCTAAATATTATATTTAGATTCAAAAGATATGGAGGAGATAGGAGAGAGAGAAGGAAGATTTTGGATAGATTTAGAGGAGATACGAGAGAGAAGGATGAGATGTTAGGAAAGTGATGAGTGTATATTATTAATTTATTTTGATTCCTTTATATTAATTAGTTTTATTCCATATTTTATGTATATAGGAGCTTATTAAAGTGTTTAATGATTTCAGAAATAATTAAAGCTGAAATGAGGAAAAAAGAAAAATTGCAGGGTTTTTAGCTTTACGTTGGATGTATGGTCTTGGTTTAGAACTTGGATTTTATTGTAGACCTATTCCTTAGCTTTCCAGAACATCTTGAATCGTCCTGATCGGAGATAATATGAAAAAATTATGATCTTTTTACCAAACGGACGTTGAACCTCAAAGTTTGGAAGTTGCAATTTACATAGCAGTCTCTTGGAGCCCGATTTCGACCTTGATGCAGCCAGAATCTACCAATTCTCAAAAACTGAAGTTGTAGATCTCGTCAAGAACTTTGATTTGATAGGTAGCAGGCCTCTTAACTCCTCCCGGATCAAAGTTATGGCCGTTTTACTAAAGGACGCCGCAGTAGGAAATATGGGCGAATTTGTGAGGGAAAATTGGGAAATTTTAGATTTTTTGAAAAGTTTCTAAAAACATATTTTGGCAGACTTATACATGGAAAGGGATTAATATTTCTAATAGAATTAGGATATCTTTTAGACTAAGATTTATTTTCAAATAGATTTTATTTTATTTATGGAAATTAGTGTGATTTGTAATTCCTTTTAGGATTTGGATTTCTAATTCCCATAGGATTTAGGACTTTGTCTAGCACTATAAATAGAGGATGATAGTCAGAGTTT
This sequence comes from Panax quinquefolius, assembly GCA_020205615.1. Lineage (NCBI taxonomy): Eukaryota > Viridiplantae > Streptophyta > Magnoliopsida > Apiales > Araliaceae > Panax > Panax quinquefolius. The sequence continues at coordinate 24,148 of JAINUW010000089.1, read as the reverse complement.
TATTCATTCAATTATCAACTATCATCTATCGAAGTGTAGACTCAAGAGCATGTCAGGCTAGTTCTTTACATTCAGTTCTAAAGGGAGGTGGAACCTTGTTATAAGTAATTGATTAATTGAGTATTATTATTTATTCCTTCTTGTGTGAAATTTCTTATAATAATCTATTTTCATTGATTGCATGCTAATTGATCTAATTAATTTGATATGGTCAATTGAGTTAATTTGATCATTATCATCTGCTAGATTAAGATTAATATATTACGTGTAATTGATATTTATCTTCATCATAAGTAACAATTTGGTAATAATAATAATTGTGGACAAGCTTTTGTGTATTGTTAAGATTATCATAAAACAAGTTAAACAAATCGAGCTTAATTAGCCTAATTCTCTATTTCTTAATACTTCTATCAAATTAAATCTAGAGAGCTTGTTCTAGGTTGTATGCTAGTTGGAATCTGGTGGAGAGGTTGTTTCATACAGAATTTCGGATAGCAGAGCTTATTGTTATCTAGGGTTAATAGTTTCACTGAAGGTAAAATAATAATAACTTGATTAATTGATTATTGTACTTGGTGAAACTGAACTGCAGAACTGAAGTTTTTACATATTTAGTTAACTTCATCATTAATTCTTGTTCTCTTAATTTAAAAACAATTTTCAAAAATCCCCCATCTTTGTTTTCTATCAAAATAATAGAATAAATATACAACAAATCACACTCTGTCGGATCGATCCTTGCTACTATTGTGCTAATTGTATGAATTTTGTAAAGTGAAAGTGAGGTTAATTTAGGAATGTAAACGATAGCTCCTAGAAAGATATGGGAGAGAGACAGAGAGAGTCATATGGCTTGGTAGAGGAGGAAGAAGAGTCACTCACAAATTCATATCTTCTTCATCTTTGATCATTCAATGATCACCATTTTCATCTTCTTCTATTAAAACTCCAATAAAACAAGTGAGAGAAAGAAGTGGGTTTAGTGAAGGAGGTGGGATGAGGCTACACGAGTATACCAAAGAGAATATAAGAGGATTCTAGCAAGCTTCTAAGCATCAAGAAGGGATTTAAGCTCATCAAGTAAGTCTTAAAACCTTAAACCTTCATATTTCTTCCATTTTCATGGCTTAGCTTTGTTCTCGAGTTCTTGAGTTGTAAAACTTCTTAAGAACAATTTTTAGAAGGTATATGAAGCCTTAACATCATCCAAGTGCAACCAAAACTCACAAAATCCGAGCCTATGCGTAAAGGATGGAAAGATTTACGAAGAAGCGTGTTGGACAGTTTTTGGGACTGAACTTGAGGACCATTTGTGCTTTTGATTTATATCTAAAAGCTTAGTTTGATGATTGTATGTTATAACCCTCTAAGTTTTGAAGATTTCCCAACTTGAATGAACCAAAACGGAGTTAAAACGAATCTGTGGTGAAGATTTTAGTAAACCATGTCTAAAAATGAAAACTGGATGAACAATGACTATAGTGTGAAATTTTGGAATAGCTATGTTGCCATAAAAATTTAGAATTTCTAGGTAGTTGTAGTGCACTGAGATAGGAAGCCATAGGCTTTGGAATGATCTCATTCCGACCCGGATGAGAGAGTTATGGTGATTGGAAGGAAATGTGTCTTATAACTCATTCCTTATAAGACTCCTGTGACAACCTGAAAATTTAGAATATCTTGAATGATTAAATTAAAGGTTAAAATTTAAAACATAGACTTGGAAAAGAAGAATAATTTAAGATTTCTAAGAAAAACCCATATGATTTAATATTTGAAGGAGTGTAGAGAAAATATGGGTTACAAAATTCAAACCCTAAAAAGGGATTAAGATTATGGCAAGTCATAATAACATATATGGCAAGCCATATGAAAAATGCTTATTGAATGTAGCAAACCGTATTAAGAGGTTTAATAGACATTAAATTAAATGTCTAGTCTAATATATGAATATATAAATTATTTTATGAATTATGAAGAATATGTATGTTTACGTAATATGGCAAACATATTAAATTATATTTGCTATATGTAAATAAATTGATATAAACAATTTATAATGTGAGAAAATAAAATTATAAATTATTTTCTATATGAGATGTGTGCATGTTTGGTGTAACTTGTAATTGGGAGTTAATAAATATACTATATATATCTATATATATATTTATTACGCTGAGAAAATAAAATTATTAGGAACAATTTATGTAATGAAGCAAAAAAAAAGACTGAGTTAAGCATATAATATTTATATATATTTTACCCAAGAGTATTAAAATAAATTCTTATATTAAATTAATTTAATCAAGAAAAGTTATTATATTTATCTAATATCTTAAAAAAGTAAATAAATCTTAATTGAATTTATGATAATGAGGTAAAGATATTATATTATAATATCTTGGGTATGTAAATAATTGTATTTACATAATAAATTATGTGTAACATGTTTATTTTACAATTATAAAATAAATATGTAATTTAAGTATGTTATGTTATTCTACATTTTATAATTTATATATCAAAGATGAGTTATATAAATTATATGATTTCATGAGGGTAAAATAGTTTAAAAAAATTTATGTATAGTAACTTATTTGATTAAATTAAGTTACTAAGATTGGGTAATTATATTACTTAACAAAAGCATTAAAAGAATAGTTGAATTAATTATTTAAAGTCAAAAACAAGTGAACTAGAAACTCTAATTAAATATATAGAGTTATGTAAACTAAATGTATTGGACCCATAATATTTTCATGGCCCAAGCAAGTTATTAAGAGCCCAATCAATAAATCAAATGGTTCAATTTTTAGCCCAAAATGTGAGGGACTTTTTGGTTATTTTATTAAGCAAATTTAACAAATTAATAAAATGTAAAATTGGATAATTACTTGGTACAATGTACCGGGCAAAGAGGGAGAATCGAGCATGTGTGATTAATTTTTTTTATTCAAGTATCCACTAAATCCTATCTCTAAATATTATGTTTAGATTCACAAGATATGGAGGAGATAGGAGAGAGAAGGAAGATTTTGGATAGATTTAGAAGAGATAAGAGAGAGAGAAAGATGAGATGTTAGGAAACACATGGGGGAGAGAGAGCCGTATGGCTTGGCAGAGGAGGAAGAAGAGTCACTCACAACTTCATATCTTCTTCATCCTTGATCATTCAATGATCACCATCTTCATCTTCTTCCATTCACTATAAGAAATCTCACAAAAAATGACGTTAAAATTTGTCACATAAAATTCATTTTTCGTCACTATTTGAATGAAATTTTCGTCACTCTATATTATGTTTCGTCATCAAAACTTAGTGCATTAAATGACGAAAATCTTTTTTCGTCATTAAATAATATTGTTTTAGTGACGAAAATATTTTACTCTACTTAAATCATCTAATTTTAATGACGACAATATTGTCATATTTATGATTATTCTTTCGTCATGTTATTGTGTTTATCGTCATCAAAAATAAGAAAATAAATGACGATAGAACAATTCGTCACCTAATACTATATTTAACATGACAATTATGTCGTTGTCATTTCATATTTTAAATAATATTACAAAATAATTTGTCACCAAAGAGTTATTTTTTGGAACACATTTTTCAATGTCACTAATTGAATACTTATGGTGACGATACATCTCGTCATAGAAAGAGTTAATAATAGTTACAAAATTAATTGTTGTGACTAAATGAATATATAATAGTGACGATATAATTTGTCACCATTTCTATGACACATTTTCCTATGTCGCTAATTGAATACTTATGGTAACGATAGAACTCATCACATAAAGAACTATTAATAGTTACAAAATTAAAAGTCATCACTAAATGATATATAATAGTGACGACATAACTTGTCACCAAATAATTAATATTAGCGACAAAATCAATTGTCATAACTAAATGAATATATATAATGACAATACTATTAATTCTAAAGAATTAATATTATTCATTCATTAAATTTTAATTTTCATCGACCAAATATTATTTGTCAATAAATTATTATAAATCGTGATGATGTGGTGTCATATTAAGTTGTTTGACATTCAAAATGTATTGTCACGTTAAAAATTTCAATAAAAAAATATAATACATTTGGTGAGCTTTTTAAATCAACTTTACACATGTATATAATATAAGAGACAAAAGGCAATAAACATTTAAAATAAAAAATAATTATCTTATAAAAAATAGTAGATTCACCGATTCAACAAAATACCCAACTAGCTAGGCAATAAACAGTTGCTTCAATAATCTAAGTACCACAAAACTAAATTATATAATCCAAAAAGTTGAAATTCTGAAATTCATATCCTAAGAAAATGCTTAATTAAAACCTTCGACCTTGTGGTTATTGACCTTCTAGAAAAAACTCTATCTGCAAATCAAAAAAAAAACATATAGACATAAATCAGTCAAATAGTTATGAAATTAAAAAAGAAATGTATATAAAGAAAGAAATGTTTAAATAATAAATTGTGAATTTTCCAGAACTATAGCTATACCAACATTATAGCAACCAAAATCCCTATGAACCCAACTAATTGGGCAATATAACCACACACAATATAGTTTGTGAGACCCCAGATTTTATCAATAAAGATTTAAATTTTGTCAAAATAATTTTTTAATATTATGGTGTGAATTTGAGATAATATTATAGTTGTGGGTAGTATTTATAAATTTTGCAAAGTATGCAAGTGGTTATATTATATTCGATTAGTCGGGAATATTCGGTTTAGCAGAGAATATTCGCATACAACTACCAATCATTGGTGGACCCCATTAATGTAATTATTGTTTGATTGAGAAAACGACAAAAATATTTTATTGAAATAAAGGCGGAAGTTTTACCGTAATTACCGCTTGAACTACTTTGGTAGTAAAAAGTACAAGAATATACGTGTGGTTGCATAAGAAAGACACCGGTATTGATTATTGATGCTTATGTGAGAAGTCACTCGGTTTGATTCCATTATTGTCGATTAATAATATGAATTATTATAATGATAATGACGCTTTTGTTTTATTCAGTATTATTAACGTAATAAAAAGCAAAACATCTTTATATAAAATAGAATACTTTATTAAAGTTATTCTATAAATAGAATATATTATATTTTATTATGATAGTGTTGCGTATATGTTTTGCGTAAGATTGCATAGTGTTTGCAGATAGTAAAATGTTTTTATATAAATAGAATATATTATATTTTATTTAAAAAATTTTTCTTTAAATATGGACCGTCAGATTAAAGTAAATCAATCTGACTGCTTCATGGATTAGTTACTTATGCATTCCATTTTCATATAAATAGAAGCTCATTCCTTCATTATTTTTTTCACTTAATTCATTGAAACTCTAGAGAGAAAATTATAGAGAGAAGCTATAGAGAAAATTATAGAAAGAAGAAGAGTATTCTCGCTACTTCACTACTTCTATATTCAGCTTCTTTTTACTGTAGTGGGTGTTATTCTTTCTTCTTGAAGAGAACTTCACATTATTCCATTCTTATTTATTCATTGGAATAACTCAGATACGCTATTTACCCTATATACTTGGTGACATTCTTCTATTATTCTCATTGGAACATCCCTCATCAGGTTTTTTACACCGACCGGTTCCGCTCTTTATTATTCTTGCTGGAACATCCTGCTCGCATGTGTTTTACACCGAACTGGTTCCGCCTTTTATCATTCTCATTGGAATATCCTATCATGTGTTTTACCGGATCCGTTCCATCTTTATTATTATGTTGGAACATCCTGTCGATGTGAATTTCACCGACCGGTTCCGTTATTATTATTCTGCTGGAATAACTCATCATCTAAGCAATCGATGCATGGTGATTTCTTTTGTTATTCCATTCTTTATTATACTCAAATGGTTAAAACTTTGACTTCTATACTCCATGAAATTAGTAGAATATCCTCGATATTTAAGTTTCATCCAAAGATCTTTTCACGGAAATATTCTTCCGATCATTCTTGAATTTTACTCTACGAAAAAAGATTATGTTGACAATTTGGGCGTTAATAATTCATGGATTAAATAATTCTTGAACTTGTTTTATTGAATTATTATGTCATCATCATCATCCTCATGTTATATTATGTTATCTTTGGCTTACGTGCATAGATGAACTTAGTATGATTATGACCAGGATCAATCCAGATAATCACGACTTGATATAAATGATGTGACAAAAGTCCTCGGTTGGCCCTCAGTAATGCAAAGTGATGGATAGTTTTTGGTATGATTATGACCAGGGGTGATTCTAAGATAGTCAAGCACCATTGATAATTTGATGAAAATCCTTGACCGTGGTACGGGGATGATTAGATGTGGTGGTTTATTTATTAAGTTTGAGTCTCAATGATAAAATTGATGAAAACCTTTTAAAACCTAAAAGATAGTAGACTTTATTCTCTACTCGACTCTTTTAATGGATTGCTTATTCCACCGCAGCTTAAACCGGTCATTTATCTATTGTATTTTATCGCTTTAACATTTGTTGAAGGCTAATGATAATTTATTCTCGCATTATCTTAGTCATAATATTTCTTCTTGGGCTAGTTGAGCTCACCCTTTCTTTCACCGTTTCTTCGTGAAATGAGAACATAGTTGGGACGAGTCGGAAACGAAGTAATGGTCCGGAGGATAAGATTAGTAGTCCTCACTATTCGTGAAATAGTGTGATAATAGAGTTGTAATGAGGACTCCTTTTGAGTTTGTATAATATCTAGTAGACAATAATTGTATTCAAACTCACGGTTTATGTCGTATTGTACCGCAGCACGCTTATATTAGTAAGTTGTATTTGAATTTATGTACCATGTAAGTGGCGACCCAAGATGGGTGACGATACCTAATTTTGGGGCGTCCACATTTGGTATCAAAGCTTGGGATATGATCCACAGCTAAGATGCTGAGATAAGAACTAGGAGGGAGAGACGGGAATTCCTTCGCTAGTATGACCTACCTAAGTTTATTTGGTATTTGATTGGTTCGGTCGAATATAGGATAATTTGTTAAATGTCAATTAACCCTTGTTTTGTGACAAGTGTTTGAGAATGGCATCCGAAAATGCTTGAGATAAGCAATGAAGCACATGAGAGTGTTGATTCGGTTCAAACAAAAGGTAACGACCAACAACACGATAATAATCATATCGTGGCAACTTGCTATCGAACAATGATAACCATCGTGGGGAAATTATCATGCTAAGAATGGTAACCACTTTATTGGTAATCATGGCAAAGATAATAAAGTGGAAATTTCAAGAAGAGAAGGTCATTTAGCTCGATTTTGTCGATAGTGAAGTCAAGTCCAGTTTGGGATAGTGGTACCAAAGGCGGATACTGACAAAACAAAATCGGTGGTTTCGTGGAAGAGCGTTTTCGTGACTTCTCAAAAGTGGGTAACCCGAACGAAGTTAGCACGGGTTAGTTAATTATAAATTCTTGCGAAGTCTATACCTTATTAGATACCGGGCTCTACCCATTCTTTTATCTCTCTTGCTTGCGTTCAACGTTTAAATTTGACTCGGGAGAAATTAGACTTTGATTTATCTATTGAAACTTCGTTGGGAGAAACCTTCGTTATCTCCACTATTTATTAATCTTGTTGTTTCAAATAAACACTTTCACGCGTTACTGCCTATCTTATCTCTTTGAAAATACTTGCCTTTGAGGTAATTTTTTGAAAACGATTGATTAACTACTCATTATTCTTTTTGTAAGGTTGTTAGCTTTCATATTCTAACCAACCTATTATACTGAATTCAAAGTAACCAAATCCTAAAGTTAATCAACGTTATATCAAGCCATAAGTAAAGAGCCCGATCCTTTCGTTGTTGACTTTCTTGTGTGGAATGCAAATCGCCGACTTTACAGAGCGACGTCATGGACCAAGATGGCAAGTTGATACGTATCGTTGTGAGGTGCTATCGAGTTAAGGGATAGAAGTCACGGTTGGTATTAATGTGACGTCTTATCCAAGTCTTGGACGAGAGTAATGTGCTTTTGAATGATATTTCTATCATTAATAAATTTCTTGGCGTATTCTTGAAGACTTCCTAGCCTACCCTAGAACGTGAAATCGAATTTTGTATTGACCCTCAAAGATAAAAACCCATTTCTTAAACCCTCAAATATTTCTTCAACTAAAAGGATCTGCATTTTACGTGGATTATGATGAAAGTCATAATAAAAGTATAGAACTAATAAAAATCATGGGTATATGAAGTATTAGTAAGTTTTATGATGAGTTATGTTGGTTAGTATGTGAGAACATGAAAGTTTCTTAGAAATCACAAAGAGTTGAAAATCGATTTTAGTGAAAAACGTAACATGAAATTCAATTGACCATATCTCCTATTATATTTTGAATTTTTGAATGTGGTCAAGTCCTAGAGTTAGATCTATGAGTTACCTAACTAATCCAAGTGGAATTACTGGAAAAGGTGTTGTAGATTTTTGTGTGGACTGATTTTAGCAAAAGGAGTGCAAAGTCTGCAAAAACCAAAAAAAGCTTCTCGCCATGATTTTAGAGAGGCTGTTTCGGCCACTTAAATTATGAAAAAAATTCTGGCCTTTTGGGACATGAAAGTATATGGTATAAAGTACCTCCTGTCAAAAAATGAGCTCATTCTCGACTTAAAATGAGCAAGTTATGACTATTTCAATATTTAGGTTTTTCCGAATGAAACGCTATAACCTGAGTTCTATAACTCCGATGACCATGAAATTTAAACTAGAAGCTCAAGTTAACATGTGTAAGATCTTGCCAAGATTTGGGAATTTTTGGAGTTAAACTTGAGGTAGCTAATTTCTTAAGGAATTAATTAGAAATTGATTTTTGAAAAATAGTAAATGAATTTTAAAATTCCGAGAAAAATATATTTTCATTATGGGACTATATTATGCTAAATCCTCGAAAAGAAATATTTTTGGGACTAATTTGGTATTTTTCATGAAAATAGTTTAATTACTGAACATATGAGTTAAATATGTTATGTGAAGTAACAAAAGTTGAAAATAGGATTTTATGGCTAGAGAATCCTATATATAGAGTATATATGATATTTTTTTTTATGAGGATTTGATAATTGGTGATGATATTTTATGAGTATGGCATTTTGAATGATTAAATGCATTATATGGTAAAGCGTAAACAATTGAGATAAATTGTTTATAAATTTAAGAAGTGATTAAAATATTATTATAATATTAATGTTATTAGATTATGAGATTATTAAGTGATTGATAACATGGGGATATTCTTGAATCTGGATAAATTATATTATAAATGTTTAATATTTATCCTTTATCTCGTTTGATTGATTCTTTATATCATTATCCTCATGTTTATATTATGTTGAAAGTCATCTCGTGGCACAGTAGTGCATAGATGGACTTGGTATGATTATGACCACGGATTGTTCGGTATAATCATAACCGTAATTGAAAACACAATTATCTTTTCGTGGTCGTGATACTAATGAATATCCTTGGCCTGTAGTGCAGGGATGATTCGATGATATGGATTAATTATTGAAATGAGTCTCAAAGAATGAAATATTAATTCATGGATGTGGTAAAAGTCATCTTTAGTCAGTAGTGCATTGATAGACTTGGTATGATTATGACCACGGATTATTCGGTATAATCATGACCAGTAATTGAAAACACGAATATCCTTAGCCAAGAGGTCATGGATAATTCATGGTTGTGATACTATTAAGCTAAGTCTCGGTATTATTGGTTTTATAGTTATATATCTTTGGCCTGTAGTGCAAAGATGAATTGTTAATAAATATCTTTGGCACATAGTGCAAAGATGAATTGTTAATGAATATCTTTGGCGGATTCTGAAGATGAATTTAATATTTTTAACAATAAAGGTATTCAAGGTATCCTCACCTCTTTATCATACTGTGTATTACGCACCTAATTTCGAGGGCGAAATTCCATAAGGAGGGGAGATTGTGAGACCCCAGATTTTATCAATAAAGATTTAAATTTTGTCAAAATAATTTTTAATATTATGGTGTGAATTTGAGATAATATTATAGTTGTGGGTAGTATTTATAAATTTTGCAAAAGTATGCAAGTGGTTATATTATATTCGATTGGCCTGGGAATATTCGGTTTAGCGAGAATATTCGTGACAACTACTCAATCATTGGTGGACCCCATAATGTAATTATTGTTTGGATTGAGAAAAACGACAAAATATTTTATTGAAATAACGGCGGAAGTTTTACTGGTGGTTACTTGTTGAACTACCTCTCGGTAGTAAAAGTACGATGTCACGTGTGGTTGCATAGTAAGACACCTGTATTGATTATTGATGCTTATGTGAAAGTCACTCAGTTTGATTCCATTATTGTCGATTAATAATATGAATTATTATAATGATAATGACGTTTTGTTTTATTCAGATTATTAACGTAATAAAATGAAAACATCTTTTATATAAAATAGAATCTTTATTAAAGTTATTCATAAATAGAATATATTATATTTTATTATGCATAGTGTTGCATAGTGTTTTGCATAGTATTGCATAGTGTTTGCGTAGTAAAATGTTTTTATATAAATAGAATATATTATATTTTATTTAAAAAATTTTCTTTTAAATATGGACCGCAGATTAAAGTAAATCAATCTGGACCGCTCATGGATTAATTCTTATGCATTCCATTTTCCTATAAATAGAAGCTCATTCCTTCATTATTTTCTTACGAATTCATTGAAACTCTAGAGAGAAAATTATAGAGAGAAGCTATAGAGAAAATTATAGAAAGAAGAGAGTTCTACGCTACTTCACTACTTCTATATTCATTTCTTTTTTACTAGTAAGGGGGTGTTATTCTTTCTTCTTCGAAGAGAACTTACATTATTCCATTCTTATTTATTACATTGGAATAACTTTGTATCACGCCATTTACCTATACTTTGATTCTTCTATTATTCATTGGAACATCCTTTTTACATTATTCCGCTTTTACATCATTGGAACATCCTCGTGTGTTTTTACACCTGACTGGTTCCGCCTTTATCATTCTCGCTTGGAATATCCTATCTGTGTGTTTTTACACCGGATCCGGTTCTATCTTTATTATTATGTTGGAACATCCTGCTTGGTGTGAATTTCACTTGACTTTGGTTCCGTTATTATTATTACTCGCTGGAATAACTGCGTCATGCTAAGTACCGCATGCATGGTGATTTATTTTGTTATTCCATTCTTTATTATACTCAGTTGGTTAAAACTTTGACTTCTATACTCCATGAAATTAGTAGAATATCCTTGATATTTGCGTTTCATCCAAAGATCTTTTCACGGAAATATTCTTCGATCATTCTTGAATTTTACTCTCACGAAACAAAGATTATGTTGACAATTTGGGCGTTAATAATTCATGGATTAAATAATTCTTGAACTTGTTTTATTGAATTATTATGTCATTGTCATCATCCTCATGTTATATTATGTTATCTTTGGCTTACGTGCATAGATGAACTTAGTATGATTATGACAGGATCAATCGGTATAATCACGACTTGATATAAATGATGTGACAAAAGTCCTCGATTGCACTGTAATGCACGGTGATGGATAGTTTTGGTATGATTATGACCAGGGGTGATTCGGTATAGTCATGACCATTGATAATTTGATGAAAATCCTCGACCGTGAGTGCAGGGATGATTAGATGTGGTGGTTTATTTATTAAAATTTGAGTCTCAATATAAAATTGATGAAAACCTTTTAAAACCTAAAAGATAGTAGACTTTATTCTCTACTTGACTCTTTTAATGGATTGCTTATTCACCGCAGCTTAAACCGGTTGTCTATTGTATTTTATCGGTTTAACACTTTGTTGAAGGCTAATGATAATTTATTCTGCATTATCTTAGTCATAATATTTCTTCTTGGGCTAGTTGAGCTCACCCTTTCTTTTTCACCGTTTTCTTCTTGAAATGAGAACATAAATGGACGAAGTCGGAAACGAAGTAATGGTCCAGAGGATAGCATTAGTAGTCCTCACTATTCAGTAAAATAGTGTGATAATAGAGTTGTAATGAGGACTCCTTTTTGAGTTTGTATAATATCTAGTAGACAATAATTGTATTCAAACTCACGGTTTATGTCAGATTATTACTTACAGCAGTTATATTAAGTAAGTTGTATTTGAATTTATATACCATGTAAGTGGCGACCCAAGATGGGTGACGTATACCTAATTTTGGGGGCGTCACATAGTTGGTGTGTTCAAAATGCATATAGTTGGTGTGTGTGTGTTTAATAATGCATATAGTTGGTGTGTTCAAAATAAGAAATGCAAGTCAATAAAAAACAACAGGAAAAGAAGAGATGGGAGAATATAACTCTTTATGACACTAAATTTATAATTTATTCAGGCTTCCATGATAGGAACTACATGATCAAGAAAAGAATACTCATAAAAAAATAGTGATTCAAGAAATTGGAAGATTTTATACAGTGGAGAGTATACATAATCATGATACTGTTACAAAATACAACCTCAAACCTACTATAAGAACAGAATAACAAACGTTCACTTAAAAAAGATTTGTATATATTATTTAATAGAAGAAAAGAAATCATATAGACTAACATACTCAATATGGTTTACCAAAGCTTATACCCTCATTTTCTCTCGAGTCTTCTTAAAATGGTTAGCAGATTGGAGTATAAAATTATATGTTGTATTCAAGAGTGCAAAGCATTTGACTGTTCTAATTGATGATTGTTGTTTTGATAGCATTCCGTAGAATCAGTTAACTCCTTTTTAGCATTTCATGTTTGTCTTATAAACAATGTAGCCTCAAATCATGCAGAATAAATCAAATCTAACTATAGCAGTATAAATTAAATTCATGTTTGTCCTAAATGGAGGAAAATAAATAAGAAAATCTAACATTTGTAGGAATTCAACACATCACACACCAAATTCAAAAATATTTAATAGAAAGTGAAGGAAACATTACCTAGAATAATTCTTTTATAACAAATTTATGATGCAAGGCAATTGAAAGAAAGGAAAATATGCAGGCTGGGCTTGGCTGCAAAAAGCCAAGACAAGACAAATACAGCTAAGTAAATGAGAATATATGCATATATATTTTATAGGTTTTATAGGGGAATTAAATGAGGCAGGTATAAGTTTTGCAGTACTAAAGGCCAAACAGAACCAATAGGATTAAATGTAAGAATCGAACTTTATTTGTAACCACCTATCTTTAGAACTTCCTTTTTCGATATAAGAAACTGTGATTTTATAACTATGATAGAGCAGTACAGTCATACCTTGAATAAGAAGCATAATATTGCAGCCTGATGCTGCCACAGCCCCTTCAACATCGCATTACCAGTCTGCCAATAGCTTTGGCAGATCCTCCTGGCAAGGGCGACAGTTTCAGAAGGGAATGGGATTAAATTAATCCCCATATTAGGACTATATCCGGATTCTGTTACTTCTACGACAATCATTTTGACACAGGAAATAACATTGCGGACGTAATGCTGTACTATGGTTGCAACATTGTCCTCCAGATGGCTCTCAAAAGGGAATTGAAATGCTGCGACCAAAACTGAATCTTTGGATGAGGGCGAACCATCAGTTGTGTGATTTCCAGCTGTGTTTACAGCATCATTTGATTAAAGATTCACTGCCTGTTGAGCATTCAATATGTCCTGCAAAGCACATTGAGAAGAAAACCATTATCACTTGAAACAAAAAGACCACCCATACTGAAAAATACAACACAAAAAGGGAATAATTAGCATATCTGTAATCAGTGTTAATTCATGGCAAAAGCACATAAATAGAAAATAAAGTACAAATTTAATCACTCACGTATTTAAAGAGGCATGAATAAGATTAAAAAAACAGTTTACTTCATTCTTCTGGAGTTTAACTCAGTTTAAACCAACATTGAGCATGTTTAAATTTCAGACGATCACTTGGAGAGTTCAAAGAACTCGTATGCATGTTTCGAACATGGGATTAACATCTTGACGCTTTCGATCTCAGTATAAACTCACTTGAATATTTATTAACTAACATAAGAAAAGTAAAATAATAACAACGAAGCAATGAAGTGACGGCATGTGAGATCCACTTCGTCATCATTTTCTTCAAGGAAAGCAAGGTTGGGCCTGTAAACTTCATGTTGCAAGAGAAAAACCAAACTAGTGCATTATAATTCCCAAAAACTGGTAAAAGACCAGTAATATGATGCAAGCAACATGTGCTTTTAGGCTAGACCAGTATTTTTTACATTAATTTGGAAATGCAACATATTCTTATGTTTCTTGTATAACATTTCGATACTGAAACATCAAGACGGATATAATGCAAGTCCATTTTTACCAAGTTGGCATGTCTAGCTTACTTTAACATGAACATGCATCAGAAACACTACAAATATTGGACATGTAAACCAGAAAACTGCAGTAAACTTGACACAATGTCCCTTGATAATCATGTCATACAACTAGAAGAAATCTCGGTCTTCAAATTTGAAAAATCTAAGAACATTTCAATTTTATATAGAAAAGCTATAACTTAATTAATTTAGCTGATAAAAATACTAGACTGTTGCATTAGAGGGCTAGTACTGAATCCTGCCTTCATACTGTAACAAGGATCAAGATCAAATCCTACCACCATCAGGAACAAAGGGAAAGTTTGATTCAGAGACCAGCTAGTAAAAAGGGGGGATTAAAAACTTGGTACTTAACCAAAAGATTAGAATTCTACAATTTGTGTGTGTTGTCAATGTTTTTTCTAATTAAAATTTGTGTAAATAAATTTCAGTGAATCTTGTAGCTTCACAAAGTGATAAAAAAGGGTGCTTAGGAGTGGGGTGATGTACTTTTCTTCTTCATTGAGTTACACCTGCACAATCATGATTAGTTATAACAAGAAAATCAATTGTTTAACATCTCCCAGAAAAGAAAAGGATGACACTCAAATCCGAATGAAGCTTTTTGCTGCTGGGGGCGTTACCAGTGTAGTAATAATGACCAACAGTCCATATATAGTTCTAGTATTATTTTTTCATGACTAAAAGAAATGTTTTTAACATTTGTTTAAGCATACTGTTCAACAAAATGACATAAACTCCTCGTAGTACTAACATTTGAAATAGCACCATTTGCTACAAGAATACGTGATATAGCTTTAGACGAACGACCCTTGCTAAGAAAATGAAATGATCTTCATAATTCTAAAGAAAAATAGAAGTTGACTCCAAAGAAAACATATATATCCGAAAATCTGTTCAGTTGAAAGATGTGACTTGCATAATTCTTCAAAATCATAACATGTGAATTTACAAGCACCTTTTCTAGATGCCATTCTTCATTCTTTAAGTGCAAGATAACACACTCTATATTTTGTTTAGTAGAATAGATCTCACTAGGGTAAATTGAAATGAAAAATTATGAAATCTAGGAAATCATATTAAATTGACTGCATTACCAAAATTGCATAATTTTATTAAGTAAATCTTCTGGTATAGAGATTTAGCAAGATCAACAACACAAACTTAAGGCTGAACTATATGTAGACAAGTGAAATTTAAAAATGTGAAGAGAAATTAGCAAATACCCAGATCAAATAGGAGCTTATATTTACATAAAGAATAGAAAGTGAGGAAATCCTTACGAAATTTTCATGTAATATACTAATGTCATAGGCAGATAATTGGGATTTTTTTTCCCTTTTTTTCATCTTCGATTTCAATTGAGCAAATGAATTACTTATCTACATAATACAAAAACCCAAAATATTGACTAATTTTGCTTTCTTCATAATACTAGCTCTGTTCCACAACAAAGCTCAAATTTAATTGGGAATTTTATTTCCTTTTCTTCATCTTGTATTTCAATTGAGCAAATGAATTACTTATTCTATCAGAAATTGAAGTACTAAAAAAGTAAAATCAAAACAGATTTCACGAAGAATAAAATATAATTTGTAAACCTTGAGAGTTCCCTTCAATACCTAGATCAAATCCCAAATTACAAAAAAGAAAAAAGAAGACCTTGAGGAAGAGGCGGGCGTCGGAGAGAGAGAGTAGAAGTGATGGAAGCGGACGTGGGAGGTGGAACTGTGGCTGCCGACGAAGTTGAAATCGCGGCGGCCAACGAGGAGACGCCGAAAGCGGTGGCCCAAATGTGCGATTTCTGAAAAGGTAAGTGTTAACGCCGAGATCTTTCTCCACGTCCCAATCACCAAGACGCGTCCGATATCCCGCGATTCAACAACAAGTCAATACCAAAAGCTCGCGGCCGACTGGTCGGGAGATAGCTCCACATGAGAGAGTCAAGATGTCGGCGATCACAAGGTTAACAATGGAGAGAAAATAATGTCTAATGTCTCAGAGAGAATAATAATATGAATATGTGTAATATTTTGATACTTACCCTCTTATGTGATCTTAACCCTGTACATACTCCAATCCCGGTTTACCGTGCCACCCATCATCTCCCCGACACCTTTTCCCCACTCCTGGTCATTTCAAATAGAAAGTATGTAGCCTACTTCCTCACCGCTACCACTATTTGCCACACGTAGTATCCGAGTCCCATCCTCATTAATGCCATGCGAGAAGGTGGCGAACGTAGTAGTCAACTATTATTTGGCATAATGATTACCCAAATTCGAAGTTGGGTTAAGTGATAATTTATATAATGGGCCAATTCAACGACTAAGCCCAAATAATGGAAATGACCCAAACGACCGGATCCAATAAAAGGACCCAATGAAATAATCAAGTAACTGGGCCCAAACCATTCGGACCAACCAGGACTAAGCGTAATATAATCCAGGAGGAGCCCATTAAGTCTGGCCCAATAAGGAAAAGGATTATGGCCCAACATTGCCCCCTAGTCTTTTATTAAACAGAATGTTTAATGAAAGACTATAAACAATATAGGCCCATGACATAACGAATTATGATAAATCACAAGAGGTCCAAAGTGAAACTCACCAAAGCCCAACAAAACCGGTCCAAACTGATATCAGAAATAGAAATGGGAGGCCCAATAGACACAAGTCCACTCAGGTGAAGATATTTAGACCCAAAAACGGACGAAACCTCTTCCCATTCACCATCATTGCTGTGAATTAAATGTGCCAGCCCTCGATTCTGCAGTAAAGCAAATCGATAAAAGGTAAACTTTACCAATTCTGATGGTTTTACCTGCCAATTTGAAATTTGAACCTTTGAGCTTTCTTCTCCTCTGCAGAACTTCTTCCTCTGTTTCACGAAATCTCAACAATGGTGACTGTGAATTCTAGCCAAAACTCTCCCCCTCGCGTGACTCCTGTTAGCACCGTCTCTCCCAGCCCAAACCCTAACCAAGAGGGTTCGAGTTCCAACCCCCAATCTTCAACAACCATGAGGGGAATCCACCGATCCCTTCGCACCACCTTCCCGACCTCTTCAGGGATCTGGGAACAATTTCCTCATGCCAACATCCCTCCTCCGTCACGGAATCGAGATACGTATCCTTGGGACTCGTTATCGATTCCCCACATATATCTTATAAGGGCTCCCGCTCTGAAGAGCGTATGTACCAAATGACCAGGACGGTTGGGTCGCCATGCCACCACCTTCCTGGAAAAGGGGGTTCGCCTACCTCTCCATACTTTTGTCGTTACCCTCCTAGAGTTCATAGGAGTGGGCTTTGCTCAGTTAGTGCCCAATTCCTACATCCACATCCTGACATTCATTGTCTTCTGTCATGAATTAGTGATTTCTCCCTCCGTTGACATCTTCTTCACCCTCTTTTCTGTCGGAAGGTCTCGAGAACGAGGCTTCAAAATGTTGAGTAAGCAGTCTCCCCGACCCAACACCAGATTCGAGAGGAGACCCCTGATGGATACCCCTTCCAGTAACAAGGGTTGGCACGAGAAGTGATTTTTTGTCACGGGACCCGAAATCTCTTCTCTTCCAGATTGGACTATCTCTGATCGGGTCTCTGCTGACTTTGGAGACATCTCCGAAGAGCGTGTGAGGGAGATGACAGACTTTTTGAAGAAGATTCCTCCAAAAGAATGGAGTTTTACACTTCTGACCAAACAAGCCTGGCTATATGACCACAAATGTAAGTTTCGAACAACTTTGTAACATGATTTTTGAGATATATAAGTGATACTGGTTCTGATACATGATTTTTTGCAGTGTCTCTGATTAAACCAACTTCTTTGGAAGTGAAAGATCTGGAAGATTTTTTAGTAGGGAAGAATACGGATGCGAGCGAAGAGCATCTGACTGAAGAGTCTTCCCGGTCTGATCCCCCTACCACCGATCCACCAACTACTTCCCTTCACAATGATGAACCCCAGACCGATGAGCCCAACATACCCGAAGAATCCCTCTGACCCCGCCGAAGAAAAAGATCCGCCAAAAAATCCAAATCCACCCAACCGGAAACACACCCCGAAAGTGATCTGGAAACAATTCCCGAAGAAACCCCACAAACATCCCCGGCACCCAACCCCAATCCTGCACCTTCCGAATCTATCCCAGTGAGGAGGAGTTTGCTCGACATTCCTTTGCACGATAGGGCCAAAGTTCTTCGTGTGAAAAAGATAAGGACGAAGATAGCCCCCCTGACTGCCGAAGAGCTCTGAGTTCCCTCGTCTTCGGCTGACATCCCTCCGATAATCCCCACAGAAATCCAAGTGCCTGATGATGAACCGACCGAATTCTTTCTCACCCCATCCCGAAAAAAGGAAACATCCAAAGAGATAGCCACCGGTTCATCTTCTCACCTTCGGCGAATTTCGAACCTACTCCTGCTCGGTCTCCTTCTCCCGAAACCATACATGTTGACCCCTCGCCAGTTCGAAATCAACCCCCGCCTTCTTCTCCAAGACAAACGACTACCGAATTCTAGCAAGAAGCTATGGCCTCTCCGACCATGTGGCCTCGATTTAATGCCCATTTTCCCTTTCAACTGTTCAATGCCTTTGTTTGTGAAACCGATGATCATCGGTTCGGGAACAGTTCGAACGGGGATTTACTTAGTGAAGGCATGAACTACTTGGCGAAGGTAAACGATTCTCTCCTTTATTTCCGAATTTATCTTCGTACTTATACATCTGAAAATTGATCAAATAATACTGGACATGCATAGGCGAATGCTGTGTTCGGGCGTCTGCGTCCAAGGTCTCTTGAGGCCGAATCTGAAGGAAGAGGCTCTGAGGAAGGAGAATGCCCTTCTGAAGTCTGCCTTGGCTAGGGAAAAGACTCAACGCGAATGCATTCTTCATACAAATGAAGGACTTCAAAAAGAGTTAGCCCAAGCCAAGGGAGATGTGAAGGCCTCCAATGAAGAACTAAAGTCAACCAAAGCGCAGCACGAGGAGATCGTCAAAATGAAAGTTGACTTGGTTCAGAGGAGCGAGATAAGGATGGAGAAGATCAAGGAATTAAAGGCTGATGCTAAACTCCTGACCAAGACCATCCAAAAACTAGAGGTGGCGTAAACTTCGTCATCCTAATAAACCAAGAAAAGCTTAAAGAAGAAATCTAAGAGAACTTAAGGCTCTTGGGACCTTGGGCCTCCTACGATGATGACCTTCGCAAACAAATCATGAAGAGTATCGAACTTGGATGAGATCAACGGGGAAATAATGAAGATATACTCGAGAGATTACGAGCTCTGTACGAGTCGTGGCAAGGAGAAGTCGATTGCGATGACCACGGATCCATCCTTTTCGACTCTTGAGATGACGAGGATGGCACCTGAAGCTGATGCTCTTATTTTTCCTTGGTTTTATTAAAGAATATTTATGAAGATTTCTGTTATTTTTCTTTTTTTAATTTATAGGACTTGTAAAAATTATCTAATATTGTAATTAGATTGAATATCAATGAAAAAGTAGCTTCATTCCTTATGACTTCGGTGCATTTACTTTCTGCCAATAATGCAATATTAATTCAACTGGAAAGATGCACAAACTCTTTCATGGACTGAACCCAAACTGTTAATTAACAACTAAACATGTCATATAACATATAAGATGAAGTTAAAGAATGAGGCATTCCGAACTCGACACTTAGAAAAAATTTTAGGTAATAAAGTAAAGGGATATGTGACGACCCCAAAATAGGTCCATTCCATCCAACCCATTCTCGAGTCGCCAAATACATGGATGCGAAACAACTACAACTTTATTATCACAACAATAAA
This sequence comes from Panax quinquefolius, assembly GCA_020205615.1. Classification (NCBI taxonomy): domain Eukaryota; kingdom Viridiplantae; phylum Streptophyta; class Magnoliopsida; order Apiales; family Araliaceae; genus Panax; species Panax quinquefolius. The sequence continues at coordinate 3,875 of JAINUW010000089.1, read as the reverse complement.
AGCTGTGAGTTTAAATACAAATATTATCTTCTGTAGACAATATTTATACTCAAATAAATCCTCATCACATTTATTGATACATTATTTTACAATAATGGTGAGGACTACTAAACAACTCTCTCTAGAACCTTCATTCCATACCCGAGCTAGTACTTTTTACATTCTCGCCTCACGAGAAGAAAAATGGAACAACAAGGAAAAGGGTGAGCTCAACTAGCCCGATAAAGAATGTTATGACTAAGATAATATACAACAAATTATCGTTAGTCTCCAATGAGGAAAAATCGATAGAATACAATAGACAACAAGTTTCGGATCAATATTAGCGGCGGAAATAATAATTCATAGAAGAATTACGTAGAGAATGAAATCTACTATAATCTATGAATTTAACGATCCATCATCAATATTTTATCCTCAGAACATCAATCAATATTCATCTCGAATCAAATATTCATCTTTGCACTACTGAGCCAAAGATATTCATCAATCGATCGTGTTAAATCTCAACACTGTTCATCTTTGCACTAAAGGCCAAAGATATTCATCGATCGGTCATGTTCATCTCAACACTGCTTCATCTTTGCACTAAAAGGCCAAAGATATTCATCATCGACCATGTTCATCTCAACACTGTTCATCTTTGCTAAAGGCCAAAGATATTCATCGATCGGTCATGTTCATTTAAACACTGTTCATCTTTGCACTACAGGCCAAAGATATTCTTCAGAAATCATTCATCTTTGCACTAAAAGCCAAAGATATTCTTCATGAATCATTCATCTTTGCACTACAGGCCAAAGATATTCTTCAGAAATCATTCATCTTTGCCTACGAGCCAAAGATATTCAATAATATCATCATTTAAGATGAGGATGATGAAAATATTTTAAAAAAAGCGAATCCAATTGAAACAAAATGACAAGGATTAAGGATTAGGTACTTGGTTTTATCCACGTCAAAAATACCTCAAAAATAATCACGGTGGGTGTAAAATTCAAGAATGATCAAAACATGGATACAATCAAAGCTAGTATCCAGAATAGATATTTTAGGCGAAAAGAAAAATTTTCATTTTCGGTGAATAGTCTTAGTATTCGTGAATAGTCTTGGTATCGTGAATAGTCTTAGTATCGTGAATAGTAACTCAAACCAAAAGATGAAATTCCACAAAAAAATATCTTCACGCTTCATGAATAATACTTCGTGAATAGTAACTTCGTGAATAGTAACTCATGAATAGTAACTCGTGAATAGTAACTCATGAATAGTAACCCCGACATGAAAAAGTTCCAAATTTGATAAAAGTACCAACCAATATTTCAAAGATAATGATATTGAAGAATTAATATCATTTGAGAAGAAAATAACATCCCTTACCTCAAAGAATCGATTACTTGGAAGGAAAGATCGGAAGTGATCTTTGAATGAAACTTATCTTTGAGCAAGAACTCTCAAAGTATCTAAATACTCACAAAATACGCTTCAATAATATAGAGAGAAGAGAAAACTTTGTTTCTGGTGTGCTTTTCAATTCTAACTTAGCCCTCTATTTATAGGAAAATGTTAGCCCGCCGAAGAAGACTTGACCTGCTACCTGATGGCTTTACCTGCTACTATTGCCACCCACCACATTTGAAATAAAATTCAGCACATTTTTTTCACCAACCACAAGTGGGGCCCACTCAATTCTAGAATTTTCCACCAAAATCAATTATAACCCTACTTTCCGAATCAGACACCTCTTAAAATTCATAACAAATCATTCGTGCATTTTTAACGGTTCAAAATTTGTGGACATATACTCAACTTATGTATGTATAACATACCCAAAAATTACCACAATCCAACGGTCGGATTAAAAATTATAACCCCTTGATATATCTCAAAACCCACGATTTGATTTTTAATACCTCCAATCCGATAAAATCTTGATAAAACACCTCAACAATAATTTCTTCATTTATAACCACATAAATAAATCCATCATTTATATCCACATAAAATAAATATTTCTTTATCATATGAATCAATAATTAATTATTCACAAATAATATTACGAGAATCACATTTATAACAACCAGTACGTTCCTCAGGAAGGGGGCTTTCCAATAAGGATCTCTCCTTACTGGCGCGCAATTAGGTGACCAAACCTCTCCTTAGACAGAACTTTCTAGACATTGCCAATAATGTTATCTAATAATATTATTCAAATAATATGAATTATTGATCCGATAATGGGAAATCTTGTCAAGGACAATTATTGAACAACAATAATATAAAATATCAACGCAGAATTATTGAATCAATAAAATAAAATATTGAGCAAGAACTACTGTGAAAATTATTGAGTAGTGCCATCTTACGTAAGGATCAATAATTCAACAATCTTGCAATAATCTGGTGCCTTCTCTTTACCACGCCAGACATCGTATTTTAACCACCGGGTATTCCAATGATCTTAATTGTAATAACTACTGTAGATTATTTATAACCACCCAAACTTTGTCGCTTTCCTCATCCAATCGCTTTCCTAGTTATGGGGCCCACACATGGGCTGCTAACGTCGTCATTTAATATTCCTCGACAAAGACGAATATTCCACGACCAAACGAATATTCCCACAGCAGTCATTTAATATTCCACGACCAAACGAATATTCCCCGACAAAAATGAATATTTTATAACCACTTGCTTATTTTGAAATATTTGCGTATTTAACCCTTAACTATCCACATTAATCAAATCAACCCTTACTATTTCAAGATAATAAATAAAGGAAATTCCTTTTTATTTAAAAAATTTCGGGGTCTTACAACCTCCCCTCCTTATGAAATTTCGTCCTCGAAATTGACGTACGTACCTGGTGTTTCGAAAAGGTAAAGATACCTCGCTTTCATTTTCGTTTCCAACTCCCAGGTCATTTCCTCAATAGCATGGTTTCTCCACAAAACTTTAACTTATGGTATAACCTCGGTACATAGGTCGTATTTCTTTCCTCTACAAAATCTTGACAATTACCTCCTCGTCACGTTAAGTCTTGGCTATCTCGTCCGGTTCTAACTCAATGTCGTGTTTTGGTCGTCCCACATATTTACGTAACATCGATACGTGAAAAGCGTTATGAACACGCGTCATACTTGGTGGTAAAACGCAGTCTATAGGCCACGGTTCCTATTCGATCGAGAATTTCAAATGGATTAATAAATCGAAGGTTTGAGCTTTCCTCACCTCACCGATTCTCGCTTTTAAAATAACAACTTCTTGCACCTCCTTCTTCAAATTCATCGACTTCGATTGTGTAGCTTGAACGGCTTTTAACTTTATCGATTAATGTTGATTATACTCGTATATCATCAATGGGTACCTAGAGTTTTCATCTCCATCTCTATTATTTGTAAATTATCTGAAATGAGTCTTTGTGATATCGTGACTCGTACTTGTCGATCTTATCTTCTACTCAACATGTCAAGAACCACGTTCGTTTTTCCGGGATGGCGTGGTCGTAACATGTCTTTGAAATGAGTCTCCTCTTGAGTTCTTGAAGCTCTTCCCACATTCCTTGCTCCATTCGAATTTTGTATCTCTACGAGTTAGCTACGTTAATGGAATAGCGATTCGAGAATATCCTTCAACGAATCTCCGATAATAACCAACTAAGCTGAAAGCTACGTATTTCGATTCTGAAGCTTAGGTTGTTCTCAATTGTGACTTCATATCTCAACCTTGGATATGCGTCTACAATGACACACTATCGATTTCTTATCGCATCGAATATGACGTCCCCTACAGGAGAGTTCCCGCTTAGGTGAATTCCACAAAGGAAGTCACAAGATAAAGGCTCGGTACCAAATTCTATAGTTGAATTTTAACTC